>PVJL010000875.1:0-259861 GCA_004026885.1 Lyroderma lyra
TCCCCAAATAAACATTAAACTATCGATTGTGTCCATGGGTTATTTGTTTGTTCAGTTCTCATAAAACTTTTTGAAGAAACTATAGGAGAAAATCTTAAGCAGAGTTCTTAGAAATTACCAAAAGCACAATCCATTAAAGAAAATATTTATAAACTGTATTTCATTAAAAATAACAAATATTGTTCATCAAAAGACACTATTACAAAAATGAAAACATTTTTCAAATCATACTTCAAGTAAAGGACTTATACCCCAAACACATAAAGAACTCTTACAATTCTATAATACAAAAACAAACCAATTAAAATATAGGCAAAATATTTTAATGAATATTTCACAAAATAACCATGAAAATGGTTAATAAGTACATGAAAAGATGCTCAACACCATTGGTCACTTGGGAAACACAAATCAAAACCACAATGTTGTACCATTTCACACCCACATAGCTACAGTAAATAAAAAGGCAGATAATAACAAGTGTTGACAAGAATTCAGAGAAACTAAAATCCTCATTCCTGGTAGGAATATAAAATTATACAGCCACTTAGAAAATAGTTTAGCAGCTTCTTAAAAAGTTAAATTTAAAATTTCCATATGATTCAGTAATTCTACACCTAGGGATTTACCCCAAAGAAATGAAACCTATATCCACACACAGACTTGTATGTGAATGTTTATAGCATCATTATTTATAAGTGCTAAGGGGAAACAATCCAAATGTCCATCAACTGGTAAATGGATAAATAAAACGTGCTATACCCATTCAATGGAATACTGTTAAGCAATAAAAAGAAACAACTGAGGCATGATACAACATAGATGAACTTCAAAAACATAAGCGATAGAAGCCAGATGTAAAAGACCACAGACCATATGATTCCATATATCTGAAATGTCCAGAAAAATGCAAATTGATAGAAACAGAAAGAAGGTCAGGGTTGCCTAGGACTTGTGGTGAGAACAGAGATTAAGTGCAAATGACATGAGAATCTTTGTGGGGTAACTAAAATGTCCTAATATTGAATGCGGTAAAGGCTGCATAACTAAGTTTACTAGAAATCATTACATTGCCATTTAATTTGAACGAATTTTGTAGCATGCGATTATATCTCAATAACTTGTTTTAAAAAAGATATGAGGTGATTTAACTATGGGATCAAGGCTTAGAAAACAAAGTAAAGCCAGAAAATGATTGGGAAGATCAGAAAAAGTACCAGGGGCCTTAATGAGACTGAAGAGTTGTAGGAGGAGAGGTTTCTGGTAGTTGGCACTGAAAATTTCAGAGATGACAGAGTCTAGATTTAGAAATTGGAAAAATTAAAGGAACTTTATATTTCAAATAAGTTATGAAAGATCCACAACAGGAATCTTCTAAAAGTAAATATTGATAAACATGAATTGATTTGGAATATGGATTTATATACAACTTTACATGAAGAAGTATACCTACATTTCATACTGTCTATTTAGTGCCTATTTTACAAGCCTTCTAAAGTTAATCTCCATTTAATTCTGAAGAGCAGATGTGCTGAGCCAACTGAGGCATACCACAGCTACTCCTGATTGCTCCCTTGCAAGAGGCAGGTTGGAAATTATGTCAGGGAAAACACAAAGCATAAAAAAACATTGCTGGAGGCTAAGTGATTAAGCCCAAATTGCAATTAGACAACTGAGAGAATAATTTAAAAGAGCAATGTGACTCACAGATAGTTTATTGATCTATTGAAAGTTCTTTTTGGGCTCCATAAATATATCTAAGTAGTTAAAGCTCATGCTTCTTTACATTAAGATGAGATTATAAACTTCTTTTCTTTAGCCACAGCAATCACTAAATTTTGTTCTGGTAGATATTTTTTAAATAACCAATAAACTAGTTTAAAATCAGCTTTCAGTAATGCAACAAAATCAATGAACTCTACAATCTGTGGTTTGATTTTATTTTCACCAGATTGCCTTTTCCTATGCAATGTGCCTACTAGTGAGAGTATGAATAAAACCAGTAATTATTTCTATTTGTCTATTACAAACTTTTACTTATATTTCTATTTTTTAACCACATCAAACATAGTAACTATACTATGAAAATGGGTTTCAATGTTTATAAAGTTAATATTAAATGTATCTTTTCAATCTTTGTAATTTTCAACTCTTTAAAGATAATCGTTTTTTTAAATTTTTAACTCAAATTTTTATTTAGGTACTTGTTTTTTGTATGATTTTAAAGATAATCTTACCCAACAACTTGTGATTGTTTCTGTTTAATTTTTAACTCATGTTGAAAATGACTCAATTCTCTCTGTATTCTCTGAAATTCATTTTGTTGACTTTTTAACTGCATGCTTGCATCTCGGATTCTAAAAATATAAACAAACATCTATTACAAGCCTAAATATTCCCTTGAGAGCACTTTCTTAAATTAAAATTTTAATACACTTTTGAGAAAAATAAATAAAAGAAGAAATCTTTACATATGCTAAATGAATGTACAGAAAAAGCAGGGAGAGACATATTAAACAGCCATTACTCCTGGGGAGGTCGGCACAACCTGAGCACAGGAAAAGCAAAGGAATATTGAAGGGAGGCATAACTTTTACTCTCTAGATTTTATACTGTTTGCATTTTTACAGTGAACATGTATCTTTACTTGAAATACTAATTTAAGTGTAACTAAACAAATGTTAATTTAATTTTTATTAGAGTAAAACATGTACATAATTTAAAGTGTCAAATATTACTGAGTTACAAGGAAAAACAGTAATCATTTGCTGTTACTCCAGTTCCCACTGCCCAAAACAACTACTTTCAACTTCTTTCCTGTTTCCAACATTTACCTTGATACTACTAAATGACATGTTTACACTGTTATTTCTTACTAGTTCATCTTAGATATTACCTACCGACTTACAAGTCAATAAAGGTACAGTTCTTCTATATACACATATAATTGAGACCTAAATATAATGGCTTAATATACATGGGTATATTATCTTACATAAAACAAACGTACTGGTAGCCAGTCTAATGCTAACATAGCTTTACCATGTCATCAGGGCCCCAGGATCTTCCCAACTCTCTAGTCTGGTGACTGTCCTTTATTTTCATAGACCATGATAATGGCAGAAACTCCAAGTATACTGCTGCAGTAAATTTGTTTTAAACATTCCTTAATAAAAGCCCACTCTGACTGTTTAGCGTCACCAAAAAAAAGGACTATAAGCCTGTGCTTTTACAAAACAATTCCTTTTTATAATTTCTTAAAAACATGCACATTAAACCACTTTCCAAGGTCACTTAGCTTAATATATCCTCAAATGAATGTTACATATAAATAGCATCTCAAGCTCTCTGATAATACTCCCTGAGAAGTTAGGTCACATTGGTTCACTCTGTTCTAAGTCTACTTCACTTCTTTTAAATCAAAGTAATATGGTTAAAAATGACATGCCAGAAGGGCACTAATGTTCACTTTTGCTGTACATAATATATCAACTTCATAAAATAAACAATTCACAAAATATTGCAATGCAGTATGTACTGTGCAAGCACGCGGTTTTCTCACATGGTCATAATTCTGCACAGAATTTGAACACTATGTTGATATGAGGACACGCTGTTGTCTAGTAGAGGGTGTTCCTGAAAACAGTGGGGACAACAACATGTTCTAGTGGAGAGAGTCCTTGTACTGGGAATTAGATGACTTATATTTTAAACCTCTTGCCAATGCAACGATGAGAGCAACACATTTATTACCCTTATCTACTTCCAGTTCTTCTCTTAGCCAAGTTGATTAAAATAAATTATGTAAGAATCACAGAGTTGTAAAACAAATTTGGGAAAGGTATAAATGTCTCTTCTTAATTATTTTCATTTGGATCATCTGTTAATATTACTCATAATAAAAATATTCTAAAAGAAGGTATTTTATAATTTCCTTTTATCTTCTCTGCACTTTATAATCAAACATTTAGAAAACACAAGAAAGCTGATCAGATCATTGGGGATTTTACCACCTGTAACCTATGCTCTTTTTCATCAAGCTCCTGGTTCTAAGGATTCACTTATTTTTGGTCTTTCCCCTAAACTGGTTTTACAAGGTCTGAAAAAAATGAAGTGGGGGATTTCCAGGATTGTATCCTACCAAGACATGACAGACAAAGGCGTCTAAACATCAAGGAGAAAATTAGGACTGCAACAAAGAAATCAATCAAAACAAGATAGTACCTCAAGAGTTCTTATGAAACATTTCAGAAATTGACATATGACTGACAATTATAAGAAGTGGTTTCTGTAACTGCTCCTTTGGAATTAACTCCTTCATAAATGCATCCAGAAAATTAAGTTACCTTTCACGGAAGTAGAAAAGTGGGAGCTAGAGTTAGTATGTAGGTAGCTAAATCACTTAGGATTCAACAAAACCGGAAGGAACTCTTACTTTGCAGAGAAAAGTCATAAGCAGAAACCAAACTTCTTTACCTATCATCAGGAACTACGGCAACTTCAAAAATGTCAACAGAAAAAAAAATGTCAACACAAGAATGCACAGGACCAAAAATGTCACTAACATAAAAGCATGAGCAATATTTGAAAGTAGAAATATTTAAAACAATTATTTGTAAGTACAAGCAATTTCCTCGAGTGGTATTCTATTGCTTTTGTTTAGAAAACTAGTGTAATACCTATTGGTAACCTCCTACAAAAGTTCTAACTTAGTTACTAAAATACATCCTTTTATTAGGGTAGTTTTAATTTTATCCCAAAAAGTCTTTATCTTCATCATAAATGTATTCCTTAATAGCTTGATTCCTTCTAAAAGGTGTTTGCTCTATTGAGTTAAGGATCAGGCCTGTTTGTTTACCTTTGCTAATAGGTGGGGGTCTCAAAAGTCTTAACAGTAATAAGCCACTGGGTTGACTTTGATACCACAACATTCATATTCCTTCCCTCCTCTCTGCTTTGCCTTTGTCTCAGTCTCTGTCTCTGTCTCTGTCTCTCCCCACCCTCTCCAACAAGGTAGGAGAATGGTACCTTGAATTGGACTGAATCAACATTGCTTTTTAAATTAACCTCATGTAATTTATTGCATGTGTGCTTTATTTAGTCTTTGATACTCACTTATTTTTCCCAGACCTCTTTAAAATGTGGAATCTATCAAAATAATAGATCTTCCTTTGACTAAATATGATATTCCTAAGCTTTACTAGTGCAGAGCAGAAGTTAAAAATCTTAACTTAAACTTAATAAAAAAGTAAACAAACACATAATTCTTTATTGAAGAGTTGTATAATTTCACAAAATGAAGGCAAAGTGTTTTACTGTAGTTTTCTTGAAAGGGAATAGAAGACAATTTGGAGAAAAACTGGAATCCCCATCATTGTATAGCATTCCTACTAAAATCGCATGGTTTATATAAAACACAGTTTTGAATATTGCTGCCATCATTGTAAAGTGCTCAATAAAAATTACATTATTTATTCTTTACTGCAAGAACTTATGCTTTTTCTTCCCTAATTATTCTCTCCCAGTTCTGGTAACATAGTAGACAATGATAAATATTCTTCTATTGATTAATTCTACAGCATGGAAAGCAGGTAAGAAAGCCTCTTGTTCACTAAGTGGTTACCTACTGTTTTGCACCCAATTTAACTCCCTTTTTTTGGAGAATCACCAGCCTTTCATGCAAGGAGTTGTTTCTTTCCACTCACTCTTACAGCTCCAACCCATCACAGGACTGCTACAGAAGGTGCCACGTTCTATGACCCAACCCCACCGGCTAAGTGGACAAAACACGTACCCAAACTGGGGCTGTCAGAGCTCTTCTCCAGAATGTTTTTTGGGTTTTTTTTTTGTTTTTTTTTTTTTTTTTTTTTGAGGACTAGAGAAAACAGTAAACAGTCCCTCTCAGGTGGCAGGAGAAGAAAAAAGTAAAAGTTAGGCATTATGGACAAAGACTTTTCCTTCTAAGTGGAGCAAGCAGGCCTCCACCTTGAGAAAGTAATAAGGCCAACACGTGAAGAAAAGCCATGATTAAAAGCAAAAGCAAAATCTTGGGAGTGGTCACATCCTTTGTTCAGGTTATTCCTAGGGGCTGGCTTCCTAGGCCCTTCCAAGGTTCAATTTTTCCTTGAAATCTGTGATCCATTAAACACTTTTTGTCTAAACCAGTTCAAGCTAGATTTTAGTCAGACAAGAGTCTTAACTAATAGTGTATGGCCCAGAATCTATCATACAGCAACCTTTAAAATGAACTTCTAAGAGGTTAATTTGAAGATAATGCTTTCTATTAATCCTTAAGAATGGAAAACATGGTTAAATAAGTAAATGACAATAAAGAGGCAATTCAGTGAAAAGGAATACATTGAGTAAGAAACTGCAAAAAAAAAAAATGTACATCACCAAAATCCAGAGAAATGGGAACTGAAATAGTATATTAATCTAATACATTAACAAAAATTTAACAAAAATGAGCTTGTCCAATATTGGCAAATTACAATGAAACAGTATTCTCTTACATCATTTGTGGGAGTACAAGTTTTTATAGACTTTTCATAAAGCATTTGAAAACTATACATTAAGAAGCTTAAAAACATTCATATTCTTTGACCCAGGAATTTCATTAGCTGGGATATAGCCTAAGGAAATAGATCTAAATACAGAAAACTTTTTTGTTTGGTTTGGCTTTGGAAAAAAAATCCAATCAGCACAGTAATTTGCAGTAGCAAAAGTCTGAGAGTAATACAAATGTTCAGAAAGAAAATGGTTAGTCAATTTACTCAATGCACTATTAGTCGTTAAAAATAATTTTATAGTGGGTGTGTAGTAACAGAAACATGCTTACATTACATTGTTAGATTTTTAGAAATCAGAATATCAAATTGCTATATAAACAATAAAAATAACTGATGCATTTCTTTGACTATGAAATTTTATATAATATAAGCAGGGAATCATTCCATAGGTTAAGAGGGAATGTGATTTGGAATCTGAAACCTGCTGTTAGTAAAAAAGTTGATTTCTCCAGGTATTAGTACCCTGAATGAAACCACAAAAGCTCTTTGTTGTTCTCCAAATACAGGAACACACAGCTACCCTGTTTAAGGGGCTGGCTGCTCAGTTGGCGTTGTCTTCTTTCTTTACTGCTGGTGGTTATGACATGTAGAACAATTTCTAGAAATCCAATTTTAGTATTGCAGTCTTACATGTTGTTCAGGATGTCCTTAATGATATTTAGGTATATGTTTGTCCTTTAGCTAAACTACATTTATTTAATATTTTTACCCTGCAATAGCACAATATCATGTGATTATAAAACATTTTTATTGAATTCTTACAAAAAAAATAAAATTTTGATTATGAAACTCTCAGTTTCTAAATCTTTTTTTTCAATTGAAATAAGCTTGTTAAAATGTGACTTTTGAGGTTCTTTGGGTAATACGGTGAACACATTTTAAAAAGTTAATCAGTTATCTTAGGAAGTAACATTAAGGGCAATTTTTTTCATCTACTTTCTACTTTCCAAATATCCCATAACATGCACAATGAAAATAAGAGCTTTAAGTTTTGTTAAAAAATAGATAATAGATTAACAAATAATTTACAAATTAATGTCTGAAACAATGAAAATAGTAAGTATATTTGAAAGGTACAATATAAAATGCACCCCAAAATATCATTAGATTGCATTAGTTGTTTTAGACACCTCTTTCTCTTTGAAAAGATTCAAGAGAGCTATACATGCACTTCTAAAAGTAATGCATGGAAACATGAGAGTCATAAATTTTCTTCCCATTTTTAAGTTTCAAGCAATAGTGACTTTGGTTCAATAAAAGGAAACGAGAACATGTGACAGCTTTGGGTTACTATTTTTATATTCTGATAAAACTGTAATTACACTAGGGAGAAAAAACGAAAGTAAAGAATCACTCACACAGGAATATGTTTACATGTCCACTATGTGCATGATATATACCATACCTGGCACCATTAAAGTTTGGAAATAAAAGATCACTTCAAGCGACTCAGGGCTAGAGGTGGGAGAGAGTATAAAAGAACGACAGTTACATCATAGTGTGATAAAGAGGGTAAGGAGAGAGGGCATAGGGGCATGTGGGAAGAGGAAGAGAGAGGTGAGTAACCAGCTCCTCTTTGTGTGACCTGCAAAGAACTCAGAACTTTCTGGTTAGAGAACTCTCTGACTGCACTCTAAATGCTCTTGAAAACAGGCAAGGAGGGACCCGAGGGGAAAAGGAGGAGGAGGTTGTCCAGGAATGATGGAGGAAAGAAAAGAAAATTTGTTCGAAAGTCTTTTATTTTCTTCTCAAAATATTTAATAATAAAAAAAGTGAGTTATAATGTTACTTCCAAATCAAAGATCATTAAAAGTTTCATTAATAATATATTGATATTTAAAAATACCCAAAGAATCTTTTTGACAAGATATTACGTGTTCTTCATTTCATCATTCAAACAGAATAGGGAAAAGAAATGTAGTAGTATTTATTCAAAATTCAACTTATTGGCAGACATACTCTAAGAAAACAAAGTTATTAAACATTCTTCGACTACAAATTATTAAATCACATAAAAAGATAATCATTAAAATATTTTTACAGTTAAGAAACCTATTTTGCTTTTGGCCAGTTTTTTGCTAGCATCATTTTGTTGAATATTTTCTAACCCAAATCCTGCAATGCCATTAGGAAATGTAATGTGACTTTTTTAGATCATCAAATAATATTACTGTGATCTCAAATTAATTTTAAGCAGATATTTACGAGGTTCATAAAAAACACCTCAGTTATGGGGTTGGCTGGGAACACGGCTACACTAGTTTCTTTGTAAAGTGTCCAAAGGCAAATAGAACCCAGAGCTGAGTTGGTATGAAGACTGGCCTGACTTCTGCTGTGTGCAGTCTTACATTTGCCTAATTTAGAAGTTGCAAACTGACCCCTGAACATGTTTTATTTGACTTGCAGCATTTTTTTAATGAGTACCAACATTTAAAATTTGAGAGATTTTACACAAAGATCCAGATTCCCAGTTTTACTTTAAATAACAAGTAATTCAAAAACGATGGGTCCACATTCCCCTAAAATAACGACCTACTGCAGCAGCTGCCTTCGTTAATGAGCATGCATTTTTGAGTTTACTGTAGCTCACACCCAGCCAGTTCTCGCTCACTTTTTCTGGATACCTGCCTCAATCCATAGGCATTTGCGTTTGCCATCCTGCTTAATTCTAAAATTTGATAGGTAGACTTTAGATACTATTATAAGCCATTAAAACCCACATGAATGAGTCTGGCTACCTCTAATATTTTTTCTCTGAAAATTACAAAGGGTGGCTGCCTGCCATTCACTTGAGGAAATTTTTAGAATGAATTTTATTTTTATTTTTCATAAGTTATATATATAACTTATGAAAAATAAATAAATAAATATATATATATATATATATAGAGAGAGAGAGAGAGAGAGAGAGAGAGTGAGAGTGTCTGTGCATATACACACACACACACCTTCTGGCAGAAGTAATGTCCTTTTTTTATGAGCTGGTAATGTATACCAAATCTTTTATTACAAAATCATAAGCATGTAATTCTGTAACATAACAATATCTTAACTACTTAAAAAGGGCGTTACTTCTGCCCTGTATACACACACACACACACACACACACACACACACACACAGAATTTTATATAGATAGATATAGATATAGATGATACAAATGAAATAGATATAGAGAATAGTGAAACCATAGAGAATTTATACTGACAATTACCAAGATAAGAAAACTTGAAAGCAAGAAGAAATTACATACGACTCTGTTCCAAACTGCAGTGCTTCCTTATTTGAAGGATTAGCTCATTTCTACTCCACTGACTGCAATTTGTCTCTCACAAAGCTGACAAAAAATAAGCCCTTTTCATCTCCCTTCCCATTAAGCAAAAGAAAACAAAGAAAATAGCGGCAACAAACTGACCTAGCACCAACTATGCAAAAGGCCCAATGTAACATGCTTTACTGATGCTTTCTCTTTTAAAACGTCTTTTAAATTAAAGCATAGCTAACATACAATATTATATTATTTCAGGGGTACACCATAGTTATTCAATATTTACATACCTAAGGATCACCATAAGTCCAGCAACCATCTGACACTGTACCATGTTATCACAATATTATTGACTATATATACTCCCTGTGCTGTACATTACATCCCTACGACTTATTTACTTTATACCTGGAAATGTGAACCTCTTACTCCCCTTCACCTATTCCCTCCTTTTTAAATTTTTCGATCACAGTTAACATTCAATGTCATATTAATTTCAGGTATATAACATAGTACTTAGACATTTTCATAATTTAAGAAGTGATCCTACTGACCTAGTACTTTCCAGAGTTATTACCATACTATTGACTATATTCCCTATGCTTATTCACATCCCCATGACTGTTTTGTAACTATCAATTTGTACTTCTTAATCCCTTCACCTTTTTCACCTGGCCCCAACCCCACTCCCATCTTTCACCCTGATAAATCTAGTCTCCTCTGACAGCATACATATTTACTACATTATTGACTATATTCCTGATGCTGTACCTGACATCCCCATGACTACTTTGTGACAACCAATTTATATTTCTTAATTCTTTTCCTTTTTTACCCACCCCCTCAACCCCTATCCTAGCTGGCAACCATCAAAATGTTCTCCATATGTGTGAGTTTGTTTGTTTCACTTGTTCATTTTGTTCTTTAGATTCCACATATAAGTGAAATCACATTGCATCTGTCTTTCTTTGTCTGACATACTTCACTCAAGCACAATGCCCTTCAGATCCACCCAGGCCTCCACAAGTGGCAGGAACCCATTTCCTTCCACGGCCGAGCAGTATTCCATTGTATATATGAACCACCTGCTCTTTGTCCATCCTTCCATCGATGGACACCCAGGCTGCCTCCGCATCTTGGCCATTGTGAACAATGCTGCAATGAACATATAGAACATAATCCTGAAGTGGGATTACTAGGTCTTTTGTCTTTGTTATAGCCTTTGTTTTAAAGTCTATTTTGTCTGGTAAAAGTACTGCTACCTCAGCTTTTTGTTTGGTTTTTCAATTTTCATAAAATACATTTTTCCATCCCTTTACTTTCAGTCTGTGTGTATTTTTCTATCTGAAGTGAGTCTCTTGTAGGCAGCGTACATAAAGGTCTTGTTTTCTTGTGCATTCAGCCACCCGATCTTTGGCTTGGAGGATTTAATCCATTTACATGTAAAGTAATTGTTGATAGATAGATATGTAGTTGTTGCCATTTTATTACTCACATTTTTTTTTTCATCTTAAAAAAGTCCCTTTAACATTTCTAGGTATTAGGTAGGGCTGCTACGTCTCCCAGTCTTAGTAAAGTAGCCTTATGTAGTGGGTATCTTATGGGGCCTTAGTCACCTGAGCTGGGTGCTCCAGGTGTGTCCCTTACGTGGGTTGTAGTTGAGCCTTGGTTACTGTTTGCATGTCAATACTTTTTCAATGACATTTCTTAAGACTCCCTTCGAATGTACTTTGAGGAGCAATGTTGGTTTTGTCATTAATTTAATAATCATTCTATGTTATTACTTTTATTTAAAGTGGTAGTCATTACACAAAATAAACAAACAAAACAGAAACACTCATAGCTACAGAGAACAAACTGGTGGTTGCCAGAGAGAACAGGGATTGGGGAACTGGGTGAAAAAGGTGAAGGGATTAAGAAATGTAAGTTGGTAGTTACAAAAGAGTCATGAGGATGTAAAGGACAGCATAGGGAATACAGTTAATAGTGTCACAACAACTACGTATAGGGCCAGGTGGGTACTAGACTAATCGGGGGGAATCGCTGAATAAATTATATAAATGTCTAACTCTAAAAACACTATGTTGTATACCTGAAACTACTATAAAATAATATTGAATGTCAACTGTAACTGGAAAAATAATTTTTTTAAATGAAGTAAAAAACAGTGTTCATTTCAATAGGGAATGCCCTCTTCAGAGGGTCTCCTGCCCAGAACTGAGTCTGTTTCACCAAAGCCTTCCTCCTCCTACACACTGTTTCAGGTTGTCTTGGGTTCTGCCCCACAAACTTTCCTATCATCAAACCGGTTTCCAGCTCGTGATCTTCCACTTCTGCCTTTAAGTTCACACTTGACCCATTGCTTTAGATTTGGAAGACCACTTGGCCATACCAATGTGCCCCATCTTATTCCCAACCTGAAAGGGGAGGGTGGGGTATGTTACCTACCCTGAAATCAATTTTCTACCCCAGATTTAGACAGTTTCTTTGGCTATAGGAGAGCACTGATAATCCCACACCGAAAGATGCTTTTCGTATCATTTCAGTGAAGTTGAATTAATATTTCTCATGTAAGGCCAAATGAAAAGAAGCTAACAAACAGTGTTTTCTCACAGCAACAACTCATTACATTGTCAAATCCACAGACTCTGATCTGATCTTCAGATATCAGTCAAGCAGCCTCTGCCATGGACTTTTAAGAGCCATGGATAAAAATTACAGCTAGGGAAGGTCTTCCTAATGCCATTCCTCCACCGGGGTCTTGAAGTTTAACCCTACCAGACCGCTGTACCTAATTTTCGGTCATTTCCGAACCTGCCACTATACCACTGTACCTAATTTTCTGTACTTGGCCTAGTACGTGAAAAAAATACGTCACAAACTAAAAATAACCAACCAATCGTGGTCAAACCTCATGGTTAGCCATTGCAAATGTCTGCCCCCATGTGTGGTTTGAATTGACTCTGTGTGATTTGACGTGAAAAAATTCTGAAAATTCACAATGAAACGAGCGGCTGATGAACCAAGCACTTCAACAGGAAAGCAAATTAGGTCTAGGCTTATCACAGTCCAACAGGTGATCGATACTTTGGTTGATTCAGTCTCTGAGGAGTCAGAATTTCATTAAGAATACGTTTCCAGTTCAAGTGACACAGACAGTGAGAGCTCGAGTGATGAGGAGAATCTTGAACCTTATAGATCTAGAGCTAGATCGATAGTAAGGGGGGGGGGGCGGGGCGTGTCCCTCAAACAGCTGATGGGGGAGATCTAGGTGGTGATGAAAGTTGGACAAGGAATTCTGTATCACCAAATACAGATCTGAATTTCAGTGAGGATGGAAAAGGCCCAGTGAACATTCCTGGATCTATCACAGTTAGGTTTAGGGCCTCAGGTCTGGTAGGGTTAAGGCAAAGTACTAATAATTTGCCTTAAACTTCTCATTAACTACTTTCCCAAACACATAAACCCTCTTGAAAATTCAAGGGGTGTATATGTGGGTATGGGTAGTGGAAGACTGTATCTATACAGCACATAGTTTTCCGTACCACCTGTTCTAGCCAATTCCAGGCCCCAGCCCCTTCTAGTAAGCTATGTTCTTGTCATTAGAAACCAAACCATGCTCAGTTCAGTTCAGGGAGCTGGCAAGCACAATCTATTCTGTTCTCTGATGATAACCTGGTCCCTCAGATTGATTCAGACACCTAATCTTATGCTGCATGCCATAAAACAATCACCTTTCGCTTCTCTCTTAATAACCCGTTAAGACTTTCCTTCCTTTATCTAAATTAAAAAGATTCATTAACCCTTCAATTTCTCCACTCTCAGAAATCAGACCATGTTGGGCCCATCTTGTAGAATTAATAAGTTATTAAGTACAGAATTGTGTAACCCCAAAAGGAAAATGTATATAATTTTTGCTTACCTTTAAGGAATCATAGATTGTATTTCCCAAAATAAAAATGCTCCTGGAGTGTAACAGTGTAAACAAATACAAAGAAGCTTATCTAGCTTCCCATAAATACTTCAGTCCTCTTTGTTAAAAAGAAACATGGCTTTTAGAAAATAACTGCCCATATCTAATGTTGCTGCCTCTTTTGTCATCTACTTCTCTGTGAAAGTAATGCTGGTGCAGCATAACTTGGGGGTAGGCTGTTCATGCTGATCTTAAGTAACCACAGAGAGGCCGCAGAGTTGCCTGGGAAATATAATGCCACATTACAATTTGACTGATGCCAAGTGTACTAATGGAATTTCTGATAATGAGGACAAAAGGCTGAACTAAAGTTTGTCTGTATTATTTATGATAGAAATATTAACACAATACCTGTTTACAGACTTCAGGAAAAAATACTTAAATGTGAACTATTTATATTTAGAAATAATTTAAAATTCTAACATTAGGTTTGGGGGTTTATTAAAGCAAATCCACTAAATATTAAATCATATAATACTTTGTGTCCTGGTTTTATTAATTATATGTACTTACATGAATTAATTGTATGTACTTAAAGTATATAAAATATTCTATCATTTATTCTATCACTTAGATATTTACTAATTTAGATTGCTTTTGGCAAACAATGCTGAATTGTGAGGTCATACAGTATATATTGGGTTAATTACATTTAACTTCTCATATTTTACTTCTCTTCATTTTGGCATTTAAACAAATGAGTTAGTTCAGCATGCTACTTTATATGTTGGCATTTTATTGATATTAAAATGTTAATTTTTAAAGATCATATTTTCCTACAGTGAAGAAAACTTTTATAACAATAACAACAAAAACGATAATGAACGCTGCTGAGCACTTACCAAGTGCCAAACACTCTGCTTAATAATTTACATGAGCTGTCATATTTCAACGTCACAGTGGTCCTATGAGATAATCCACTGTCAGCCTCATTTGACAGATGAGGGAATGGGGAAGCAGAGAGGTAAGCAAACTGAAGAGGGGCGAAGCAACCAGCAAGTGCCAGAGCTGGAATTTTCACCCAGGCAGCCTGACTCATCCTGCTGCTGTGTAGTTGACTATACTTTGCTCTGATTTTGTACTTTTGATCATTTTTTTGCATATAATTTTAGAAGATGGGTTTTTATTTGCAAATTGTACTTCAAATTCTGCCTTGATTAAATGGATACTTAACAGAGATTGACAGGAATTGAGGAATATTGAATGGCATTACCAAGAAAGGGAAGTGAACAGTAGTTAAAAATCACAAATGTTACATATGCACTGAAGAAAAGCTAAGCAGAAGATTAACTTTACACATATTTCCAAATCTATGTTATTTTAAACATCCCCTAACAAAACCTGGGGGTTCAGAGAGGAAAAGCGTTCAGTGGTCATTCTCACGAATCTTTGTTTTCCTGGGCACACAATGTTTTCAAAATCAACCCCGGTTAGTCTCTGTCTCTCAGAATGGTAAGAATTTGGCAAGCTGCTCCGTTCCTCCTGAGAGAGAACTCCAAACGCTTGCCAGAGCACTTAGTATTCTAGCTTCCACAGCAAATCGCTTTCATCTCCCTCTAACTGCTTCCAAACTGACTTTAGATTTGGGCAAGAGAGAGACAGGCATTGAGGGAAAGAGGCACAGGGGTGCCTGTAGTTACTGCGATTTTTTTCTCCCTTCAACAAATAAAACATGCTTATAATTATGTAAAATATAAATTTTTAAGTATAATTCTTGCTATCAACTCTAGAAAGCTCTCTAGTTGTAGTCTTTCTGCCCACAATAGCATAAAATACCAGGCCAATATTATACTGTAAATGAGATACTAAGTAACTGGACATTGACAATTTTGAGTTTTACTTCAATAGTCAACTATTTTTTTTTCCTTTAAAAGAGGACAAGGAAGGGAGAAATTTATAACCTAATCTTCTAGATATAAATATATGAGTGAATAAAATATCTAGTCAAAGAAGATTAATAAAGAAATCCATCATTTTGCATTTATAAGAAAATAAACTTTCTTTTTTAGAAAATAAGAGCTATAAAGCAAGTTAGGCTAACGTTATTTTTCAAAGCCATTAGTGGTATGTTTTTCAACTCATATTCTAATTAGCTTTTCATTAAGACAAAAAAAGAAGGAAACACAGGCTTGTGTTTGGAACGTGATGCTTGTCAAAGACCTAAGAACACTCAACCAAGTCTGGCATGTTACAGAAAAACAATGGTGACAAATAGTCCAAGAAAATGCTGCTTTTAACAGGCACAATTTAAAAAATAAAGACAGGCTAAAAACAAAAGGTTAGCAGAGAAAAACAAACTTAAGCAGAAGAAAAGGAGCCGCAGAACAAAGTGCATTTGATTAGTTAATTCTTTCCTCAGATTAGCAGCTCCCTCCAAATATGCTGGACACTCTTAGCAGGCATTTCAATCTTTTTGTTTCTCTCTCAGTACCTCTCCAGAATCTTCTGGCTTAGTAGCAGAAGCTAGTCATTAACTCCATTTTATAAATCTGTTTATTTTGCAAAAATTAACTTATTAACAAAAGGATAATGAAAAATTAAATCACAGGTCATGTATGGCTCATAGAGAGAGGGTTGTGGATTTGGCATTAGTTTTTTCTACTTGGCAATTTTCTGCTCCCAGTCTAAGTTTGAATCTGAAATATCTTTTGCTGTTAAGATTGCTCATAAATACTACCATGTCTCCCAACTGTACACTTGTTTTTAACAGAAGTGTTAACCAACTGCTTTGTTTTATTTTTTCATCCCTTCCCTATCCCAATGCTCTCTCCACTCCTAACTCTCCTAACTTTTTTGACCATCTCTTATGCAATCACATTCAACTGGATAGTTTCATTGGACATAGTGAAAAGCTACATGAACTAAGACCACATATTAGATAAAATTATATATTGCAAAATGTAGATATTCTTTCCCTTCCTTGAATTTATCATTCTGTTCACCATTATCATGATTTTAATTGCATGCATCTTAACACAATAATTGTGTCCCATTTCTAATTTTAAAAATTTCCTATAGATAAAAATGACTCTAAATTAGATCAACAACAGGATTAAAACTCACATGATTACATGACTTACTGTTTAATTGTTCTACCCTGAGCAATTAGCAGGGGATGTTCATCAAGATGCCAATATAAAGCAAGATGTAGAAATTAATTGTTCAAATTTTCAAAAGAAAATTCAGAATTCAAAGCTAGTATTCTGATGGCCACACAAAATATCTAAAAACAATCCATAATATTCATAAATATGTTTCTAAATAGGAACTCTTGTTCTATTTTTTAATTATTTACTAATACAAGATTTGTGAAAAAAATGTTCTCTATGAAAAAAATGTGATTTTCTTTTACCTTTATTTCATGTACAGTATGAGTCTTTTGAACACAAATGGTCTCGAGGAAAAACAGTTTTAAAAAATATTTGTAAAGCTCATCTACATAATTATTGACACAACAAAATATGTATAATTATTACAAAGTGCAATGTTTTTCTCCTTCTTTGAGCTTTGTTTAAATAAAAGGTAATGCCACATTTAAATATGCATTTCCCTTCTTCCCAGCCTCCTTGTCACATTGCACCTTCAACTTGGGCAAGGAGGTTATAAACCATTTCCTATTTTTCTTCTCTCTCTGTTCCTCTACTCCCCTCAGGCACAGTATTGGGCAAGATGCCTGCTGGCTGGTAGCAGGTGACATAACATCCGTCCTCTTCTGAGAGCAGACAATGATGACAAAACCCAATTCAATATAAAAATTCATGTCCATTAACAGAAAAATGGAACATAAATTCTAGGAAATAATTATGATTCAATATTTTAAATTATATTTAAATGATATATGTTCCAATGTGTCATTGACATTCATCTGAAACCATGTAGAAGCGACGCCAGAGTATCTTTCAGAGCTCTCTAAGGATTCATCTGGTACAAATAGTATTAGAGGATTCAGCATGAGTGAGGATGCTTGCTCAGAACAGCAACTGAAATGCCAAGAGGCATATTAAAAGGCAGTGTAAATGATGCAATTCATGGCAGACAGCCATCTCTAGGCCTACATGCATTTATCCTTAATAGAAAACAGAGGTGGCAGCAAGAGATACACTGTTCCATTTATCCATTCTTGACATAGATATCATTTATAACACAGAACAATGTACAAGCTCGAGTACCTTCCAGGGGTATATAAACATTCCTATATTATGTACAGGGGTAAAACCAAAATGAAATGTCATATGGAAACCTTGGCTTCATAATGCACTTCATACATTTCAATCATTCAGTAAATTAGCAAATACCTACCATGTGCCCACCACTGTGCTAGGTCCCCTGCGTAGTACAAGGGAAGATAAAGACAGTACTGTTCTCAAGGATTTTTACATAATAAAAAGGTAAGACATAAGAATAAACGCCAATAGAAAAACAAAATAAGACAGTACATACACAACTGCTAAATGTTTTATTTAAAACTGTAAGTGCTATATGATATCAAAAAGCGATCATTAAGGACTGGAGTAACTGAAGGTAACAGCATAAAAAAGAAGGATCTTGAAGAAAATAATCTAACCACAAAGAAAGAAAGAAAATCCATATATGGGTAGTTTAGTTTGGCTGATAGAAAAAAAAAACGTGCAAACACTGAAATGAGAATGGTCTCAGAGAGTTTTATACTGACTCAACTCTATATCAAAATCATACTCTTTTTACATCTATAAATGAGCTATTTTCTTAAAATTAGTTGTTAAGTGCTAGCACAGTTCTAGTTTAAAGGTGTTGTTCACGAATAATTACTGAGGGTAGGAAAATCTTCACTGTAGTTGACAAATTACTGGAGGCTCACTGAGGACAACTCAGAGTTAAAAGCTCCAGGGGAACCCAGTCATAGTGTGACCTCCACAATGTTGGGTGATTTACCTCTAGGAACCTGACCAGCTTCCCATTGTACATAATGAATAAAAATACCCTTGTGATTCCAGCAACGGAGGGAAAAAAAATAGGCCAGAGTATTCTGTTCCTAATGAGGCCTGCCCCTGGGGAAACCAGTTAGGTTTAACAGAGCCAAACCTACCAGGGTATTATCAGAGCCTAACGGGCCTAGCAAAGTGAAATACCCAACTCCAGGCCACTCTAGCCATCCTGTCCCACTGCGGGCTGTGGGTGGTTAGGAGGGAGACAGGCAGGGAGCAGAACCGAGAAACCTTGTGAAGTTCATAGTCCAGAGGTTCACTACAAGACTGAGACTACAGATCACTTCCTCTCCTCTCTCATCTCACCAATAAATCACTGAAGACCCACTGACAGCAATTCCTTTTACCCAGTACATCATGTCCAGCTACTAAAACAACAAACGAACAAACAAACAATACCAAAGGACAAAAAACACAACTTCAAGACAGAGAAAGCATCACAACCAAACATGAAAGGGATGCTAGAACTACCATGAATTTAAAAGAACTATGATGACTATGCTAAGGGCTGTAGTGGATAAAATAGATAGCATGCAAGAACAGATGGGCAAGGTAAGCAGAAATGGAAATCCTAAGAAAGTAGCAAAAAGAAATGCTAGAAATCAAAAACACTGCAATAGAAATGAAGAATGCCTTTGATGGGCTTGCTAGTAGACAACACAGCTAAGAAAGGATCTTGGAGAACTGATCCCTTTATTATGTAATATTCTTACTTATACCTGATAATTTTTCTTGCTTTGAAGTCTGCTCTGTCTAAAATCAATATAGCTATTCCTGCTTTCTTCTGGTTAGTGCTAGCTCATCAAAATGGTATATTTCCTTCATCCATTTATTTTTAATCCATATATCTTTTGAGTAGTTTCTTGCAGATAACATATAGTTTCTTGCAGATAACAAATAGTTGGTTTATGTTTTTGATCCACTCTGATAATCTCTGTCTTTTAATTGGTGCAATTAGACCTTTGACACTCAAAGTGATTATTGATATAGTTGAATTAATATCTACTGTATTTATTACTGCTTTCTGTTCTTTGTTCTTTTTTGTCTTCTACTCTTGTCTTTTGTAGTTTCACTTGAGCATTTCATATGATTCCATTTTCTCTATTTTCTTAGCATATCAGTTATACTTCTTTTTATACTTCTTAGTGGTTGCTCTAGATTTGGAATATACATTTACAACTAACATAAGTTCATTTTCATATCACATTATACCACTTCATGGGTAGTATTTTGTGTACCTTATAATAATAAAATAATCCTGATTTCTTCCTCCTGTTCGTTGTATCATTGTTGTCATTTATTTCACTTTTATGTAAGCATACACAAGCACATATATACTCATAAGATACACATATATATGTGCATATATAATCAAATACATTGTTGCTATTACCATTTTGAACAAACTGATATGTTAGATCAATCAAGAATAAGAAACTTAAGTTTTTTCACTTATTCCTTCTGTGATGCTCTGTCCTTCTTTATGCAGACCTGAGTTTCTGACCCATATTATTTTCCTTCTCTTTAAAGAACTTCTTTAATACTTCTTGCAAGGTAGACATATGGGCAATATATTCCCTCAATTTTTGTCTGAGAAGGTCTTTCTCTTTGTCTTTTGAAAGATAATTAATAGCATACAGATTTCTAGGGTAGTGGTTTTTTGCCTTTTGTTTGTTTGTGTGTTTTTCCTCTCAACACTGAATATTTCACTCTATTTTCTTCTTGCTTGCATGGTTTCTGAGGAGAAGTCAGATGCAACAGTGACCGTGACAAGTGAAGGTGATGGTGTGGGGGAACAGAAACTGTCATACGTTGCTGATGGGAATGCAAAATGCATATTTTGGAAGAGAGTTTGGTGATTTTTTACAGAACTAAATATACTCATACCATATGAGAGCAATCATGCTCCTTGGTATTTACCCAATAAAGTTGAAAATGAATGTCCACACAAAAACCTGCATATTGATATTTACAGCAGCCTTATTCATTATTCATATAGCAGAGCCAAAACTTGGAAGCAATCAAGATGTACTTCAGTAGATGGGTAAATAAACTGTGGTACATCCAAACAAAAGAATATTACTCAGCACTAAAATGAACTATCAAGACATGAGCAGATTTGGAGAAAACTTAAATGCACATTACTAAGTGAAAGAAGTCAATTTGAAAAGGCGATAGATACTGTATAATTTCAACTATATGAAATTCTGGAAAAGGCAAAAATATGAAGACAGTAAAATGATGGGTGGTTTCTGCAGGCCGATGGATGGCAGAGCACAGACCATTTTTAGGGCAGTGTAACTATTCTGCATGATACAACAGTTAGATACATGCTGTAGGTTCATCCTTGGTAAAAGTACACACATCACTGGTGGGAAGGCAAAATGCACATTTTGCAAGACAGTGCAGTTGAAAATGAGGCAAGCTCTGCATGTGTGGAGGCAGGGAGGATATGGGAAATCTCTGTACCTTCCTCTTAATTTTGTTGTAAACCTAAAACTGCTCTAAAAGTTCCCTAAAAAGTTTAAATGAGAAAGCATCTGGGATCTCCGGTCAAGATGGTGGTATACATAAACACTGTGTTGGCCTGCTCTCGTGACCACATCAAAATTACAACTAAACTATAATATCCACCTTCCCAACCCTACTCCATTGCTACTCCTACAAAAAGGCTACTTACGGAAATGCCTGAAGCTCAGGTAAAAGGAGTTGCAGGAAAGCTGTACTCAACTGCTAACCCTCAGGATTGACATATTTGGTTTCTTGGTTTTTGTCCAACACCTACTTCCCTTCTCACCTCCCCCGCCATGTTGTTAATTTTATTATATTCTTTAAATCACCTCATATCCTTTTTGGAAAAAAAAGGGGTTTTATTAAATAAATGTAACAATTAAATTCTAAAGTCATACTTTCTATAAAATCTCTACTGAACAGCAGAAACACAGGGTGTGGAACTAATTAAAATTGGGCTAGGCATTTTAAAATCCCAATTCAGTGGGAATTAACTGTCATAGTACAGCTGAGATTGGGGTATTTCTTAGACCCAAGAATTTCCCTTGTGATATTAGGCAATGTTTAGATACCCAAGGTTGGTGGGAAGTTGACGCTATCTATGGGGGAAAGAAAAAACTGTATGCTATTAACATCAGTTAACAAACATGGAAAAGAAAAATGAAAGGGGAAGGAAAGGGAAACATAACTGAATTCCTGCCAGGCACAAAGTAGTGTGTACGTCATCCATGTGAAGTAGCTGTTTCTCTGACCATTTTATAGATGATGAAACAAAGGCATAAAAAGATTACAAGACAAGGTCATGGGGCTAGGTAATAGCAGAGCTTCTATTATTTCTACCATATCATACACTGCTTCCCTTCATTCATTTTTATAATTCCCACTAGGGTTTAGTCCAATAAATAATGTATTTTATGTTATAATGATAAATAATTAATTTTAAGTAAGGGAAATTCAAGGGGAAAAGATAACTACAAAGAATGTCAAATGTCCAGGACTGAAACTCTATTATACAACGCTGACTTAAAAGCCTAGAGGGGAGGGGAAGACAAAGCAGAAAAAAACATACCTTATTTTGGTAACCATGTTGCTATAGCAACAACATAATGATACACAGAAGGGCTTTCAGAGTTATATGGGTAATAAAAGATACACTTACATACATAGGTCTATCAATGTTGTTGACTAAATATCAGTCTCTATAACCTTGCCTAATCTAGTAACAAGGAAACCACGTAAACATTATTTATACCAATAGTGAAAACACCTGTCAACTTCTATTTACCGTTTGCACGTGTCCCCTGAGAGAAGGAATAAAGGAAAACAGTATGCTCTATACCTAACACTTTGGTCTGGGACACAATCTCGTGCTGGTGTGGGAGAAAAATGAAAAGATGATAAAAAGGTTAGCTGGTGTTAGAACTACCTGGTGTGAATAAACTTGTTTAAGTTTCTCAGAATTTAAGTAGTGTATAGTACAAATAGCAATATAAGAAATCCATACTTATACATCTAGACTAAGAAAAGCATGATATGAACTTCTAGGTTTAATTTATTTGTTCACAACCCTGTGTCTACTGGAGTCATTTCCCAGTGGCCTGAAAAACAATACTTTCCCAAATGGTACTCAACGTTTTATTCCTGCCTTTCCCGTGTTCATGTGCCCAATCATACTCGCATCAGTAACAGCTCTCATTTCACTGCAGAGATTCTCACTCCTCCCCCACAGGGACAAATCAGAATTTTAGGAGAGAGGTGAGGGTTTGAGAAGGCTCCCGGAGATTTGAGACGTATGCTCCACGCCATGAGAACAGTTCTATTAATACATCAGTTCTTTGTTCTGTCAAATCTTGATTATTCAAAATTGAGCTGTCCCAAACATTTTTAAAATGTACGTCTCTTACACTAATTTTATAAACACCAGAGTATTGCGAAAGTAGAAAAAGCAGAGCCTGGACAAGACAGGTACAGAACACAAAACCTTTTAAAAAGGGAGCCCAAGGCATACGATTACTTTCCTTGAGACACTGTTAATTCTTCTTCTCAAGGAACTAAAGTAAGCATGCCCATGTCATTTTCTGGAGGACAATGTAATGGTCAAGGGAGACAGGCCCTTCTTCCTTACACTATTTCAGGAAACAGTAAGCCAACTCCCTGCAGTCTGTTCCCCACACTGCTCTGCAGTTGTGAGAAAGCTTTTGATCGCCTAATACAGGTATTTCCCCTGATTGCTTCGCTCTTCCCATTCCTGCCTTCTGGGACTGCAGAAGCCATCTTGAGATCATGAGAAAATCAGCGTGAGGCTGAAGGCCTACTCACTGCAAAAGAAGCAGTGAGAAGGGGAAAGGGGCTGGGTCCCGGATGGTATCCCTGAGCTGCCTCTACCCCTTCTTTTTGATTGAAGAAACAAATAAACCCTTGTCCATTTAAGGCACATGATGCAAAATGTATTGCTATCTGATGTAACGGGTCTATGTGGGAGGTAGGCTTGGCAGAGAAGAAAGATGACTGATAAAATCCGCCTTGTCTGTGTCATCACCCTCTAGTCTAGCCAGGTACACCTATTTCCTCCAACTCTCTTCATTTAGAAACTCAGAGACACTCTCTGCATTAATTTGACCCCAAACCATGTACTCAACCTGGCTCTGTGAACCCTTGGTACCTACCTATGCCCTTCCTTGTGCTAACTGCTCTACACTTGATTTCTATGGCTCATCTGATTTCTGAGAAAGGCTAACTATGATCAACAGAACTCTTATATCTGGGTGCTCATGCACAGGCCTATCCTACTGCTGCTTAAACTCCATGCACAGTCTGATTCTGGCATGAGCAGACGAGATGTCAAAGAGAAAATGCTTACCAGACACATAAAGATGCATTTATATAACTACTGACTTTTGCGAGCTAGCTATTGACATTTGTGAGAATTTAATCAATTGACATTTGTGAGAATTTAATCAATTACTCTTTTAAAAAATATTCTTAATTATCTGAAGCAATATTGAGTTTTACTTAAAAATCAACCCAAGGTCACAACCAAGGTGAAGTAGCCCCATTAATCCCAAGTCCTCCCTCTTTCAACTAAAACACTCTGATCATTACATGATATAAGCACAGGGAAACTGAAAGGTGAAAAGAAGAAAGCAGATGGCCTAGAGACCTTGGGACTTGAAAAACACCAAGGCAATGAGATGTTTGAGTTTCCTTATTGTCTCCCATATGTCCCACATAGGGTGCTGCAGAAGTCTCCAACCCAGAAGCACCAATAGCCACAGACAAAATAAACAAACAAAAAACCTCCCCAAAAAGCCTGATGTACTTAGCTAAACAACAGAAAACATTCTTGAGGATGTCCTCTCTAGCCAAACATCCACTGTAAAACCACACCTCCCCACTCCACAGTTTCAGCAGGGCTGCAGTCCAGCAAAGAGTTGATCTTCCACACCACCCCACCCCTGCCCCGTGGAAATAGGTAGTGCACTCCAATTCACCTGGCTGGTGTGGTGTCGGTGGGGTGAGCTGGGAGCTGATCTTTCATTCTCTTCTTGCAAAAGCAAGATATGCTTCAACTTTCTGACCAGGGTAGTGTCAGCGAGGCCAGTGGGAAGCGGAACCTCAAACCCCACCCTGCACTAATGAGTCTAAATAAAGCAGTACAAGTTGGTAGTAGTAAGCACTCCACTTTCCTTCCATTCCTCACATCAGTGAAACCTCCATACCTAATTGGCAGCAAAGCAACCAACTGAAGCCCTGAAAAACAGGAATAGCAGCACTCCTAATACTGCTCCCCACCCATATCCTGTGTCAGAGGGTCTCAGTTGGGAGCCTCCAGCATCAATGCTGTCTACAAGACTCACTTCAAATTCAGTGACATAAGTAGGTTGAAAGTAAAAAAAAAAAAAAAAGGAAAAAATATGGGCTATGTAAAGAGTTTTTAAAAGAACAAAAATATCAGTAGTGCCTATAATAATATCAGATAACGTAGTCTTCAGAGCAAAGAAAATTACTAATAAGAAGGACATTTTATAATGATAAAAGGATCAATTCACCATGAAGGCATAACAATACTAAATGTGCTCACACTAAACAACAGAGCTACAAAATTTGTAAAGAAAAATTATAGAACTCAAAGGGAAATAGACAAATCCACAATTAGTGTTGGGGACTTCCAATATCCATTCTGAGCAACTGATAGATACATTAGACAGAAAATCAGTAAGGACATAGTGGAACTCAATACCATCATCAATCGACTGGATATAACTGGTATCTATAGACTACTTCATCCAACAACAGCAGAATATACATTCTTCTCAAGCTTACATGGAACACTCAGCAAGACAGACCACATTCTGGGCCATAAACACATCTTAACAAATTTAAAATAAAAATCATACAATGTCTGTGCTCAAACCACAGTGAAATTAAACTAGAAATCAAACAGAAAGAACTGGCAAATCCCAAAATACTTGGAGATGAAACAACACACTTTGGAATAACACATGGGTCAAAGAAGAAATTGCAAAAGAAATTTTAAAACCGTTGAGCTAAATGAAAATTTTAAAACAAGTTATTGAAATTTGTGGTATGCAGCAAAAGCAGTGCTTAGAGAGAAACGTACAGCATTGAATGCATTTATTAGAAAACAGATCTAAAATCAATAATCTAAGCTTCTACCTTAGCAAACTAGAAAAAAGAGCAAATTAAATAAAAGTAAGCAAAGGAAAAGAAATAAGAAACCATTAGCAAATATCCTATTTAACAAAGAAACACAATGGTCAGTTTCACATTAGGTCAGAAATAAGCCCAAGATGTACTCTATGAGTTTACTATTCCATACTGTCCTAAAGGTCTGATCCAAGTTAATGAGACAAAAAGAAGGGGGGTGGGGTAGAGAGGTATAACTATTACAAATAAAAAGGTAAGACAGTTACTATTTGCATATAATGTGATGTGTATGAATACTTATTTGTATAGTATATTAAAGAAAACAAATACAAATAATAAAAGAATTCTTTTCAAAACATGAAAACCTTATCTTATAAATCTAAATATTCAAGGCCATTTAAAACAAATGTTAGGTATCAAAAAGTACCAAAATTCACCTGAGTTTTGACAGACAAAGCTTCGTAATGATAAAATTAAGATATACAAGGGCTGTCCGGAAAAAGAACAGCCATAAATGGTTCCATTTTTTTTTTTTTTTTTTTGCTTTTTGGTATGTGGGTAGCTCCCTGACTGGGACTCGAACCCAGGCTGCAGCGCTGACAGCGCCAACGCCGAAGCCTTAAGCCACTACACCATCAGGGAACTCCGTATTTTTCATATTACATGGCTGGATACTTTCCAGACAGACACACACACACACACACACACACACACACACACACACACAACTTGATCCACCTCAAGGTACAGTTACTGAAGTCATTGGTTTCTAATCATTCAGAGAGTAAATACATGCCTCAAAAATGCTCAAACTATAATTATTAATAAGTAATAAATAAACTCAAATGTAAAGTATAAATTATAAGTGCTATGGAGAAATTCTAGAAGAACACTGAAAGCCTGTTTATTTTCTGTACTTTCAAACTAAATAAATGATGGAAAAGAACATACTCCAACCTTTCTGTTTTGGATTCATTGTCAACTTTGTGCTGCTCAAAATCTTGGCTAAGAGACTGTAGTTTTTCTTGAAGTCTCCTTTCACGTTCTACACTTCCTTGATAAAATTTCATCTCTTTTTCCATCGCTTTCACTTTTTCTTCCATAGCTTTAAACTCATGAAGTATTAGATAGCTGACTCCACAGTACTTACAAACTTTTTCTTCAGGGGACATCTGGAAAACAGAACATACATTTACTGAAAAGATTTTTTTAATTCTGAAAAATAAAGTTCAACTGAAGATGTTTCTGCAACCATGCTGGTCAAATGAAGTAAATGTATAGTAAGTGTATGCTGTACTACATCACAGAGTAATAATTACAGCATTGCCTACACCGGGATAAAATTTTTTAAATTGGCATGATACAGACTCTAACACAATTTCTTAGAATCAGAAAAGGGTCTTTCAGTGTAATTATTTTTCTATAGTATCTCTAAGAAAGATTTACTCTTGAAATACTTTCCATAAAATAATGCTAAAAATGATTAAAACATCTTTACAATTCTTGTTTTAAGATGAGTTTTCTATGAAGTGGGAAGAAATCACTGGCTTCCACTTTCAATTGCACTGTGGTCCTGGAGGTGTTTTTTCAGATCTTATCTTCCTCATTTATAAAATTAGGGCATTGGAGCAAATGAACTCTAAGTTCTTTTTCGGTTTTAACATTTTACGATTTCTACAGAATTTAACATTCTGTCATAAAACCACAAATAGAAAAACCACTTCCAACCTAATTTCTTTTCCCTAAATTAGTCCTTTACCCCTCAGGTTATTATGGTTATACCTATTTCACAGATAAGGAGACTACTGGAGTTAAATAATCAGCTGATAGGTGGGGAAGTTGGGGGTGAATCCAAATCTATTTATAATGAGCATCTATGCCTGTAAGCATTTGTATCATATTTATCTACAATGTGTACTTCTGCTAAATCCTCTTACTTCCTTCTCATATAGTATTCACACATGTCTGGCCAACATTAGACAGTGAAAAAGAATTTTGGCAAAGTCAAAAGAGAGGTAATTCTTTTTTTCTGTCTCAAGTACATAAATAGTCTTCAAGTAGCCTCTACTTGTCTTGCTATTTACAAAGGAAAAGAGACAGCTTCATTAAATACTTGCTCCAGGGCACTAAAATGAAAACAGCACTGTGAGACATTAGAAATGGCGTCTGTAACTAAGTATGACACCTCTCTATGTGTCTATCAATGCTATTATGCAGAGTAGGTTGAAATAAACTAATAATAAAATTTTACAGTAAAAATTTGCTCATTTAAACTCGAATAATCTTCAAATAAAAACCAGAATATAATACTGTGAGATACAGATGAATGACTACATCAGTCATCTAACTGCCACTGATACCAAATCTATAGATTTATAAAACAATGGTTTGAAAGAAATCATAAAGATAGGCTCTACATGGGTTCATGGAGTTTATTCCAACCTAGACATGTTGTTATCCAGACTCTATTTCAACACCCCAAATGATGCAAAACTACTTTGTGAAGCAGCCTGTTGCATCTTTTGCCAGTTTTGCCTGTCAGGAAATTTTTTCTCATGCTGACCCCCAATCTTCCTCCTTGGAGCATCCACTGGTCCTTGACCTCATAGGAACAACATGGAACAACGCCATACCTCTTTATGTTAACAACATTTGGAGAAAACTGTCAGGAACACTCCATATCTTCTCTTCTCCAGGTCAACACTTTCAATTCCTTCAGCTGTTTCCCCTATGCCATGACTTTGAATTTCTTCCTCAAGCTATATAATTTTCTACATAATTTTACCCCTATGTTCTGTATCTGTTTCAAAGTATGGTTCCCAGAATTGAATACTTCAGTGGGAATGATGTCACTAAAACAGAATAAGAGAGGCCTCAAACTTCCCTCATTCTAATATCTCATTAGTAATATCATTATAATATCTCCTAATGCAACCTTAGATTACAATGGTCTTTGTATTTTTAGTAATTATATGTTGCTTTTATGTTAAATAAAGCCCCTATTAAAAAATATATTGCAGGGCAAAACCAAGACTCATTCTACTGAATATACCAATCCATCTCTTCCAACCTTTTTATTAGAAATTTACCTTCCACAGTCCTGGCTGCTCTGTTTGGTAATACGAGTAAAACCCCCTTCACCTATCCACTCTTCCCATGGCTGATTGGTGGAAGAGGATTGCACATCACACCCAGAAGAACCAAGACTTAAGCTGAGATGAGCCAACTAGGCCTGTTAGTGTTGAAGACCTAGCAAAGCATTTAGGAAATCTTTAGGGCTACCTACCCAATTATCTTTGTAACCAGCCTATATTTATTCACATTGTCATCAGGAATATTATGACAAAATCTGTCAAATGCCATCATAAAGTCCATATATTCTATACCTACTACAGCTCCTGGACCTAGTAAGCCTAGAATTCACTGATAAAAAATGTTAAATATGACATCGTTGAGGATAGAACTCCACAGCATGTCATATCTCCTTGGTTGATGCTGACCCCACTACTCAGCACATTTCATGTATGACTCTTCAACTGGTTATCAAACTATGCAATTATCTTTGTAACCAGCTGACATTTATTCATATTGTCATCAGGAATATTTTGACAAAATTTGTCAAATGCCCTCATAAAGTCCATATATTCTATGCCTACTTCAATTCTTGCATCTAGTAACTCTACAAAATTGAAATGACAAGGCCTACTTGCTGAGTCTTCCAGTGAACAAAAAATTGGCCCAATTTTATTGGTTCTCTAATATATCCTTGCAAATCACCCTTTTATAAAATATTCTAGAATCTTGTCTGGGATTGTGAGTTCAGTGGTTGTAATTTACAGTCACTTTATACACGGAATGACATCTTTATGTTATCCTCTTACCCTCCACATGTCCTCAAAGATCACCTGGAGTGGCTCTGCGATCCCAAGCAAGTCTCATCAGTCCCCAGGAATATAATTCATCCACATCGACAAACTTGAACTAATTCAGAGCAGATGGGTATTTTCTTACAATCACTTTCTTTGCCCCTCATGAGTTTTGATTCCTTCTCATCAATTTGAAAATTAAACTGTTTACTCCAAGGCACTTTCATCTTTAACCTTTTGCCTATTAATCACAGTACTCATCTGGCTCCTGGCAAAGCGCCCTATACTTAAAGAAAACTCTTGCTGGGTGGAGCTTATTTTCAGCCTGATGTACAAAACAGAAATGATATAAATTCACAGTTGTGAAAGCTATTAGGTTATTCCACCATAGCAAACATGGGGGGAAAGCTAAAATAAGTAAAGTAATACATTTCATAGAACAGGTTTTCTGGAAGTTTAGCAAAGAATGATAAAACATGATATCATGATACTCTAGGAAAGAAGACAAATTATAAAATAATAGGCCCGAAAAAGTGGTCTCCATACTTCATCTAGTGCAACCTCAATCGCTGAGTGATCTACGTTAAATAAGCATAATGAACAAAAGTTTTCAATGCTCTTAAACTGTAAATATTTTCTGTAAGTAAAACTTCAACAGAAAATATATAATAATACTTTCAGATTTTTAGTGTCTATATGGACTAATTACTTAGGACATTTCTGTGAAACTTGAGAAGATATGAAAATACTTTAATTCTGTTCCCAAATGAAGAAAAGTTATCTTTTTCTGTGAAATATAATTTGTGTTTCATCCTTATACCTTGATGTTATATCGTCTCTTCATTTTGTAAATAAAATAATGACATGCTGTCATCCTTGACAAAAGGGCTATCATTAGCAGGATGTTTCTGCTTCTTGTAAGATGTACTTGGGAGGAGGCATCAACAAATGCAGTAAACTGAACAAATGCAGAACCATTTAAAAATACATTGTAAAATAAAATTCTTAAATGTAGTGTTTGTAATTCTTAAATTGTAGTTATTTAATATAAAAATGGTGCAAATATTTTAAAGGTTAAATTAGGCTTCAGATTCTTTTCAAAGCTCCTCCTGTCTATGCTTCAACTAGAAAAGGCACTCAGTAGAGTCCCAGTGCCCAACTGGGGCATTCTCTGCTCTAAAAATTGTTCCTCCTTTCTTCCTCCACCCCTTCCATGCTTTTCATGCTTGGAGAAGGAGAAAACAAACAGATAAATTACTCCACAAAAGGTATGAGTAACAGCAGCATAAAATAATAAGCCTTCCAAGAGGATTTACATTAAAAATGTCCTATACTCAAAAGAATGTGTCTAGCTAGCGAATTTCACTGAGATTGGGAGAAACATTTTGAGACAGGACAATTGACCCTTTGAGTCACACAGACCACTTGACCATTTAAGGACATCAGGACTCTTCTTCATCAGTAAGTCAACACGCTATACTGCCAATTTAAAAATCAACTTGGTAGAAAAGCATCTACTGAGTGCCTTTTCCCCTAAGATAAGGAATGGAGCAAGGATATCCCCTCTCTCTGCTCTTATGCAACACAATGCTGGAAGTTCTAGCCAGAGCAAGAAGAGGGCATACATATCAGAAAGGAAGAAACAAAACTGTCCCTAACTGAGATGACATCATTGTCTACATAGAAAATCACAAGGAATCCACAATTAAATTCCTAGAACTAATAAGTTCAGCAAGGTCGATGACTCAAGATAAACATACAAAAATCAATTGTGTCTCTATATACAGTCAGTGAATACGTGGATAGTGGAATTAAAAACACAATACCAAATACAATTGCTCAAAAAAAATACCTAGATATAAATCTAACACAATATATACAGGACGTGTATGCTGAAAACTACAAAACACTGATGTAAGAAATCAAAGATCTTTGGAGAAACATACTGTGCTTATGGGTAGGAAGACTGAAAACATTAAAGATATCAATTCTCTCCAAGTGTGTGTGTGTGTGTGTGTGTGTGTGTGTGTGTGTGTGTCTGTGTGTGTGTTTGTATTTAATGTAATTCTTATCAAAATTCCAGCCAGATGTTTTAAAAATATAGCCAGGATTGTTCTTAAATTTATACGGAAAGGCAAAGGAAATAGTACAGCTAAAACAATCTTGAAAAAGAAGAATAAGGTGGGAGAAATCATTTTACCTGATTTCAAGATACTGTATTGCTACAGTGACCAAGACTGTGTGGTATTGGCAGAAGAATCGATAAATAGATGAATGGAAAAGACTAGAGAACCCAGAAATAAATCTACATAAATATGTCAAACTGATTTTTTGGCAAAAGTGCAAAAGCAATTCAATGAAGGAAATACAGACTTTTAACAAATGGTGCTGGGCAATTGAATATCCATAGGATTTAAAAAAAAACAAACCTCCACCTAAATCTGCTTACACCCTATTCATAAAATAACTCAAAATGAATCATAGACTTAAATGTAAACATAAAAATATTATTTTAGAAAAGAAAAAACCTAGGAGAAAATCTTCAGGATCTTACACCTGATACCAAAAGCATGATTCATAAATAGAAAAACTGATAACTTGAATTTCATGAAAATTTAAAACTTTTGTTCTGCAAAAGACCCTGTATAAGCTACAGACCAAGAAAAAATATTTGCAAAACACATATCTGACAAAGGACTATATATCTGGATTATATAAAGAACTCTCAAAACTCAATAGTAAAATATATATATATATATATATATATATATATATATATATATATATAGTTAGAAAATGGATAGACATGAAGAAAACATTTCACCTAAGAGGATATGCAGATGCAAAATAAGCACATGAAAGGATATTCAACATCATTAGCCATTAGGAAAATGGAAATTAAAACTACAATGAGATATCACTGCACAACTATCAGAAGGACTAAAATAAAAACAAATGGCGACATTAAATACCAGTAAAGATGCAGAGAAACTGGATCACTTATCTGGTGAGAATGTAAAATGGCACAACCTCTGCAAAAGTTTGGCAGTATCTTAAAAAACAAAATATGCAACTACTGTACAACCTAACAATTGCACATTTGTCCCAGGAAAATGGGATAAAAGCATATGTTCACATAAAAACCTACAATGAATATTTATAGTAGCTTTATACTTAATAGCTAAAAACTGGAAAAAAAACCCCAGATGTTCTTCAACAAACTACGGTACTTTCATACCATGCAATATTACTCAGCAATAAAAAGAAATAAACTATTGATACTTGCAACAACATGAATAAAGTTCTACAGGATTATACCAAGAGAAAAAACTAATCCTGAAAGGTTGCATATTGCATGATTCCATTTATATAACATTCTTGAAACGACAAAATTATCGGAGACCAGATCAATGGTTGCCAGGGGTCATGGCTTAGGGGTAGGGGATTGAGTCTTAGAGGTATATGAAGGGGGAGATTGAGGTGCATGTGGCTATAAAAGGGTAACAGGAGGAATCCTTGTAACAAAACTGTTGTATATCCTGCCTGCGTCAATGCCGATATCGTGGTCGTGATACCGTAGTACAGTTCTGTCAGCTGTTTCCACTGGGGAAAGTGGGGGCAAGGGCTTACGGGATCTCTTGGTGTTATTTCTTACAAATGCATGTGAATCTACAATGATCTCAAAATAAGAAGTTGAATGAAAAACTAAGAAAAAGAAAAATAAATCATTCTGGGACGAACACAGCAAAGATTAATCCCTAAAGAAGTTCTACTGAGCAATTTCAAGAAATGCTGGCTTCATACATAAATTACATATGACACACTTATGTTTATCTACATATGCTTCCAAAGTACATTTCCTCCAGTACCTGTTTTTCCACTGGGAAACCTCACCTCAGAAACTCTCTGACCATCTATGGCCAACCAGCAAAAGTATTTTGGACTACAAATGCAGATTTTTCAAGATTCATAGTAACATTGTTTTAAAAACTGTTTTCCTAATGAACTATCTTGGGTCACAATATTAAGCGAACAGTCTCTCCAAAAATTCCACAGCTTCCTATTTCTTTTGTAAATAGGCTTTAAAACTGTAATTGCCCTAAAACATAACACACAAATCCCCACGCACATGTACACACATCATTGCTTGTCCAGGCTCCGAATGCTAACATTTCTATGACAAGTTTCTCATTTTTCTGTGTCTACTTTAACTCCACACAAAATGTGACCCCAGCCACAGTGGCCCAAAATGACCTGGAAAATTAGGTTTATTTTTTCTGGCAATGACAATCTGTGCTTGGAAATATAAAACTGTTATTCTGAATAAATTTCAAAGTTTTTAAGTACCCAAATTACTACACTGAAACAGGACAAAATGAGCTGTTACTGCTAGGAAAAGTGATGGTCATCCCAGAAAGAACAGTGTGCTCTCCAATCCTGGTGCCGCCACTTCTCTTTTATAAAAGCAACAACTCTGGTCTCTTTATTTTACTTTGTGGTAATAAATATCTCCTGAAGCTACAATCCTATTACAAGTGTTCATTTTGTCACCATTTTAAAAAGAAAGAGAAATCGGCTTTACTTTTGCAAAGTGACTGATTTTTCCACTAATTTGTTACAGTTGTTTTGATTTCTGTGTATGTCCCCAAGCAAAAACAGCAAAAGGAAAGTTTTTCATTGCTTTTTTTCCCTAAAAAGTAGAAGTCCAGATGTCTCTAAAATAGGTTGACTTTCAGGAGGCAAACAGATATAGAATTATTATTTTGCTTATCTATAAGCATTTTTTTAGTTTTAAATTGTGGCAATAAAATCCTAAACACAGAATTGTCCTATTATTACAAGTACATTCTGCTTTCAGAATGCTGGCTGAAAATTCTAGTAAAGCTGCTCATTATTGGAGGTCAGCTCTGTCTAGAGAGAGAGTAGACTTAAAAACATGCTCTAAGTTTATACAGAAATAACCTACAGAGTTTAGCAGCAGGCAAAGGGAATGAGTGTGGTCTTGCTATCCAGCCCATGGGCCTGTTTTACATTTTGTGCCACTTGGGAAGATGAAGTCTGAGATGTGTTTTATGCTCAGTCAGAAATTGTGACAAAAAGCAAAAAGAACTAGGAATGGAAGTCAAAAGATTACCTTATTCTTTCTTCCCTAAGGGTCCCTAAGAAAATGAGACCAGGGGGAGATGATTGAACAGTCTTAGCCTTCTTGGCAGGTAATGGAGTCTCTAACTATAGCTGATTATCAGGAGCATTCTTCTCCATACTTTCCCTCTGGTGGCCATCTCCCCCATCACCTCTACTTTTTCTTGCAACTTCCCTACTACTACCTATTTTGCTATTAAAAGCACAGTACAGTAGAGTCATTTTCATGTTCTTTATCAAGAATCTTTCATGTAATTTATTAACCATTCCATATCCACATCAGATAGCAAAGTATGGAAAGAAACAAAGAAAGAGGAAGGGCTCTCCTCACCCTCGCTTCCCTGATTTCTACACTAACCTTCCTTGCCTACACACAGAAAAAGAAATAAATAAAAGCAAGAAAGAAAAAAAGAAAAAGAAAAGAAACACAGTAGGGATTTATCTAGAAAGAAGAGCCAGCATAAAAACAAACACAAGAAGTTACCAGAAGAACAAGGGCGTTAATAAACGCCTTTGAAAGGCCTTTATCACTGTACACTGATCCGACCACCTCACATCCTTTTTTACCCAATAAAGAAATGGAGCACAATTTCTAAGACATTATGGAAAAAATTATTTGTTTTCTTCATTTTAAGTGAGTAGTTATTAAATAATTCTAATCCAAAGTATTCCTTTACTGTTACAAACTATGTATCTATTTAACATGATTCTGTATAGCATGATGTATGTAAACTGAGTAGACAGATGTGCTGCCTGATCACTAGGTAATTTAACAAGTACATTATGGGCAATCTAGATAAATCAAACATAGGTAAAAAGTTATGGAAAACATGTAACTGGCTTAGACTGCATTCTAATAGGCTACGGGATACATGTGCACATTTTGGTTGCTTTATAATCAAGTACCCAAAACAGTGTCTGGCTCATAACAGACAATGGATAAACATTTGCTGTATAAATGTATCTAACTTAGGTCTGAAAAAGTGCAAAGCTGCACTTTATATTCTAAACATTGAGCAGGACAAAGGCTGCAATCAGAATACTCGCTCAGGGCCGCAGGCAGCTGAGCTTCTCCTGGTGTCCCCACTTCTCTGTACTGTATAGACAGCTGTTTGCCATTCCTGCTTTGAGAATATAACTGTAGGTTTATGAAATACTTGGTTTTAGCATTTTTTTAAACAATTTACTTACAAAGTACCTTAAACATGAGGGGAAAAAACATTCTACAACTCTTATAAAAACCTTGTCAAAATAAATACACACTCTTTCATATATTCAAAACATTTACATTGTAAAACATTCTCTAACTTGGCCAGCTTTTTCTCATCAGTAAGCTTTCTGTCCCAGTGGCCTAGCATGCCCTATTGCCTATCTGTGTATAGATATACTCCACCTTCAAGGGCCAACCCCAGTTCTATCTCCTGCATAAAGCTTCTGCCTTGACCATCCTAATATTTAGGGATTCCTCTCTCCTTTCTCAGAGAAGATATTATCTTATATGACATTTAAATCATACACTGTCTTTCACAGTTATTTTTTCATGTCATTATGTATCTTCTTCCTGACAAATGATTGGGTTCTGAAGTATGGGTATTGTTTCTTGCAGATCCTTTCATTTTTGTTTCTTTTCATCTCTACTACACAGGGTTAGCATATGGAAAGAACTCAGCAGAGGGAAAGAGAAAGAACATTCCATGTCTACACGTATAAGCATCATTTTTCATAGCTGAGCTCTCTGTGCTTACTATCTCTTATACCTTTCTGGTAACTGGGCTTCCCTTCCAGGTCCTGCTATGTTGCAGTTTACATAAATCTGAAGAACATGCAGTAACAGTATGCATCAAGTTAAATCAATGGCATGGTTAATACTGACAGACAATCCAAAGCAACATGCACAGGGATAAAAGCGTATCTCAGAGTTGACTGCAATTTTTTATTAACTACCAATTCATTACTTTTTAATTAAGAGTTGACTATAGATTTACTGAAAAACCTGAATGATTAATAATAGTTAAGGTCTGAGGTTTTAATTCACAGTTTATCAATCAGTTTCAAAGAGATAGTTTTTAAAATTAACGAGGTATGCACTGCCAAACTAAATAGCGAAGAAAGGCTTTTGCTTGAGGGCAGATATGAACAGGGAGGAAAGTAGCATGAGAACTGAAGAAAAACGATCATTAACCAGATTAAAAGAGTTGATATACATGAAAGAGCATAAAACAGTGCCTGGTGCAAGGTAGGTGGCAAGTATTAAGGTGAAACCGAAATAGACACTTAAGAGAGAGACTTAAAAATTTAGCATCATAAAAAGCTACAAACTAATTGTAATTTCTGTAGCAGTTTACTACTAATTATTTATTTTACAAATACAGACTAAGGATCACTTAAAACTTTAAAGATCCATGTATTTCAGGTTGTTGTTTTTTTTTACGCAAACTTACTTTTTGCTGACAAGCCACAAGAAAAACATCTATGCTATTTAGACATTCCTGGGGTCCTTTTTTCGCAACAGCTCTACAAACACCTGATCAAATACTGTGCTGGAATTGTATACAGGTATCTGTCCTCTTTCACAGGCCAAACACTCACAGCACTACATTGAATTCCACAATTCTGACCCAATGGGGTTTATTCCCCATTCCCCCAATTCATTGCAGATGCCCTGACCAAAATAAATACAAAACCTCTGAATTCACTCCCCTCCAAGTTTTAGAATTATCTACCTGTTAAAATGTTCCTCATGTTATGCTATACCACCACAATATAATATCATACCTTTTGGATTTCTTCAGGTAATGCATGCATGGGAATATGATGATCCATAATTTCCCAAAATATACTGTGAGCACACTGAAGTAATCTAAAAATATTGATGGCAACAATCAGAATTGAAGTAATGTGAAAATTTTCAAATTAAAATATATAAATTTTTGGAGTATTTGGAGATTAATGGTGATAGCTGTACTGTTTCAGCTTGCTTCATCAACTCAAAGTCAAAAGGCACAAGTGGAGTTTTCTCAGTTTTTAAGGTCAATAGAACAGGAAAGACCTTTAGTTAGAAATTATTTCTTCTTTACAAATTAATAGTCTGTAATTTCTGTGGTGGTTTACTACTAATTATTTGTTTGGCATATATAGAATAAGAATCGGTTGACATTGTAAACATATTTATTTCAGTTTTTTTAAAGCAAGTCTTTTTTTCTGAAAAGCTGCTAGAAAAATATCTAAATGTGGTATTTTAGTTCAGCAGGTAAGAAAAACAATTGTGACATGAATGCTGGTTTAAATGACTTACTGAAAAAATATTCAGTTATCAGATTAAATACGATATGCAGGCATTGAACAGAAGTCATCAAAGCATAAAAAGCCAAGTTCCAGTTTTACCTATCAATGAACAATTTATATAATTTTTATGCAGATATTTAATAGATTTTCATTTTATAATAAAACAATTGAATATAAAACTCTATCACTACTGTCATAAAACCACACCAGATGAATGGAGAAAGACTTCGGGTTCTTTTTTTTTTTATTTTTTTTGGTAGTTCCCTGGCTGGGAATTGAACCCAGGCCATGGCGTTGAGAGCACCGAGGCCAAGCCACTACACCACCAGGGACCTCCGGGTTCTTTTTCTTTAATATTCCCCAATTTGGAGAAAGAATATAGTCCTGTTTCATGAGTGATAGTCATATACTCACAAGCAGTGAGGAGTATTAAAGTGGCAGTAGAAGTAAGATGATACAGACACAACTGTACAGCAGGGACGAAGGACTGAGGCCCAAAAGTCGTAGATAAGGAACAATCTAGGAGTTCAGGGAAGAAAAATGTCTTGGAGTGGGGCATCAGTGAAGGCTTCTGGAGGTTGTTTGCTTTTGATCAGGATAAGATACTGACAAAGAGAGATCAGAGGCATAATACTCTTGTTAGAGACAGCCACCCCAGCCATGGCAAGGTAGTAGGCAAATTATAATTGACAAAAATTCCTATAGTGGCAATATTTTTTAAAATTGTACAACCATTGGTAAAAGAGAGGATTCCCTATCCACTCTGTTAGCGCCAAGCACGTTTTAATGAAGTGTCTTCCTTATAAACTGTGTGTGTGTGTGTTTGTGTACTCACCCATGTGGTAAAGTTAACTGGTATTAACTATAGGAGTGAAGTTAACTGACATAGTTAACATAGGCTCACATGGCCAAGTACATACAAGGGTTGTCTGGAAAGTATCCAGCCATGTAATATGAAAAATAGAGACATCTATGGCTGGATTTTTCTGGACAGCCCTTGTTATAACCTGCTGTTTGGCAGAATAACACCGTGATGTGGAAAGAGCTCAGTATTCTGATTTCTGCCATTGTACAAGAGATCACCATCAGTGAAGATGGCACCAGCTTAATTAAACTCTATTGGGAATAGAATTGCTCCTAAATTATCAACTAAATCTCCTTTGAAAATTCCACCCACAAAATTATTTGAGAGCATAGATCTAGTGATAGTACAAACAAGGCATCAGTGAAACACCTTTTCTTTTGTAACTCCATTGTAAATCTATTCCAACTCTGTGGACTTATTATACATACCAAAGGAGAATTGCCAAATTCTGATCATTGAGGAAAAATAAAAATTAAGTCCCAAGAAAAATCCCTCTATAGTGCAAAGATAACAATGTTATTACTGAATTTCCATTAACTAGACTGTGATGTACATCACAGCCAACCTGCTGAGATTACAAAGACAGAAGAAACCCCACTTTTTATATAGCCTAGCAGATACAGTCCATTAAATACATGTTCTCAAGATCAATGGTAACTTGTCCTAAACAGCTTGCTAGTATACACTTTCATAACTCCTTTTAAATTCATCTGGTAATTGAAGTAACTGTCTATGCTAATTGTGTTTGTACTAAGGAATGCATGTCTCTATGACAAAGCAGGCAGTTACTAGAAGTAAGGCATTTAGACTAAACTCGCAAGGAGATACAGAAATAGAGTAACTATTTTCCTTATTGCTTACATTTTAAAGAATGTTCTCACAGGTTCTCAAGAAAAACAGTCTGGGTCTAGATTTGTAGACGTATTAAAGGATAGAGAAGGCATCCTCCCATATGAGGTTTCTCAAGAAAGGGAGGGGGGAAGTCTCTTTCCCTTTTTGCAATGGGGAAAATATCTCATTTTAATTTACCCTGAGATTATTTCTCGTGTTTTATCAAATGGGTCCCTTTTATTCTTTCACATTACACAGGTGTAGACTGCCTTTCGGCAAGAGGTGCGGTGACAACTGGCAGCAGCTACGTGGGCTATTTGTAAACCTGCTAACAGGATCACGAGGAAGATGTCAAAAACACAGAAACGTCCTTGATGGTTCACTTCCCGTTCCCTTTCTCACACCGGTGTCACGTTGGGGCCCTTGACTCGCGTTCAGCTTTCAGGCCCTTCCATAAAGAACTATTCTTCTGTGTGAATCACCCTCAAAGGAGCAGGTCAGGGTCAGGTGAAGCGGGAGTTCGTGTCCTGAGACTTTCCTGAAGCGGCACGATTTTCCAAATAGAAACCAACTGCAAGGGCAGCCAAAACTTCCGGAAGGGCTCTGAAATCTGTCCCTTTCTAACCCCGTTCCCTCGGGACCTGCCGTGGCAGGAAGAGGAGGAGGAGGGTGCGGAGGTGAGGACGAACCGCGCACTCCGGGGGCACAGGGGGTGCCTGGGCCCGGCGAGCTCGCGGGGCCGAGACAAGGGACACAGCAGGGGGCGGAAGGCGAGGCGCGGGGCCCCCTCCCTTCGCCGGGCTCAGCTTCCCGGCCCTCTCCCCCGGTGCCAGCGCCCCCTCCGCTCCGGAACACCATCCAGGGCCTCACGGAAGCGATAACGTAGTCTCTCACCTAGACCTCGACTCCGCCGGGTGCGAAACGGCTTTCCCGGTCTCCCGGGAGACCGTGATGCACGTCGGCTTGACGTTAGGGCGCAGTGACGTCACGGCCCACGCCTCTCGCCAACGCGGAAGCTGCGCTCCCCGACCCCGTCCCGGGCCTGAGGCGCCCAGCGGAAGCGGGAAAGCGCGTGGCGGGATCGGAGGAGAGGGATCAGTGTACGCGCGGAGTCCTGTGAGAGGCAGCAAAGGCGCGCGAAGGGCGAGGCGGGGAGGGCAGGCTGGAATTGCAGTAGCGATTGATGGGATGGAGGGGCGGCGTCCACAGCGCTGCGGGGCGTTGGAGAGAGCCCCTCTGCCCTGGGTGGAGGCCCAAGTCCGCCTACCTCTCCACCCTGGCCCGATTCCGAATGGAGGACACAGGAGTGGGCGGTTATTGTTTTTGAGCGGAAAGAGGAAAGAAGCCTGTAGAGGTCATGGGTGTAAAGGAAAGCTGGAGTCTCAGTGATAGCGGCGAGGGCGTTAATTGGGAAGGCATTGGTAAAGTGTTCATCCTAGTCCAGTAGTCCAGATTAAGGGCTTAGTTCAAAAAGTATCTTGAGCCCCCTAGTCCACAACTTACTTATAGAAGGCTGCCCACCCTTACATGTGACTTTCTTTGCTTCATTCATAGAGCAAGTATTGATGGCCTACTGTATGTATCAAGTACTACGTACCAGGGTGGGTTGAAGCTCACTGACTGACGAATCCAGGCAGGGACAGCCATTAGTATGATTTGCAGGTAACTCGTTTTTGAGAATTGTATGAGGTCCAAAATGCAGCTCTTTGAAGAAACAAAATAGTGCTTGCTTGTAGGGAAAGAGACTTGCTATTGTTGAATGAAGTAAGGTTGAATAAAAACAAAATTAATTAAAACCTGTAGACTTAGAGAAGAATCAAATGATGGAACAGTAGTCAGACTGCTGATGGATAGCTATTTGTTAATGAACGTGACAGCATGAAGTACTGAACACTTCTAAAAGCCTCATTGCTGAAAGCACTGAAAGTCTTGGAAATAGATGTACCCTGTACTCTTTAACGTGACATTTTTGCCCCAATGCCTACCAGCAACTTTCTGTTTACACCTCCTCAAAGAGAGCATTTTTCTTCATCTGACAAAGAAAATCACAATTAGAGGACTAAAGAAAGGGTTATGGGGAGCAGAGGACAGCCAATGAAGTGGTCAGGTACAGCATGCTTATGAGAAGAGCAAAGAACTTTTAGAACTATTCATCTTCGGCATGTTTCTTTGAGGGACAATTAAGGTAGGACTGTTGTCATTTTGTAACAATGGGTGTTTAAATATAAGGCACACATACACACACACATACACAGTTCATTCAGATTCATTAGTGCATATCTCAAACAGGAATTGCACAACTAAAGCAAGATCACTCAGTTCTGAGGCTAGTTTGGCTAGTATGATTATTAGCAATAATAATGTTTATTGAGTACTTTGTGTATAAAGAAAGGAAACAATTTAAGGATGGGAGAAGATCCAGCTGAAAGGCTGTAATTCATTCTGTGGTTTAACTTCTGTGCTTTTTCATCTCCATATTGACCTTGAGACCAATTTTCCTCCCACTGTAAATGTCCCTTAGACTTTCAGTGTCCAATATCCAATAAGATAGTTACATGTGACTATTTAGTAAAAATGAAATAAAAACTTCCATTCTTTTTTTGTACTGACTACATTTCAAGTGCTCAGTAATTATTATACATGTAGCTACTGTGTAAGACAGCACATACACACACCAGGGCTGTCTGGAAAAAATCCAGCCATTGTCAATATAATGAGAACAATGACGTGGCTGGATACTTTCTGGGAAGCCCTCATATGTAGAACATTTCATCATTGAGGAATGTGCTAAATGGTAGTAAGCATAAGCATTTCAAGGATAGAGTTGATAAACTATGAAGAATAGGCTTTGTTAAAGAGTAGCAGTGAAAAGTGTTATTCCTGAAAACCACAGCCCAGATGAAGAGTTGTGACGGTGTTACAAAATAGGTTTTAAAATAAAAATAATCCAGTGAGCCTCTCCCGAGTGTTGATGTGTGTTTTCTTGGCTCTCTGTTGGTCTCAGTCTCTGTCTGTCCAGGTTTCTTTCCTTGTCCTTTTTCTTTTTCAGCTTCTTTTTCTTGCCCCATTATTGACCATACTAACTGACTAAAATTTAAAATATTCCCATCATTGGGCATACTAAATAATGTTTTGTTATCCTGTTCTTAAGTTTCCTGTTCTTAAATTCCAGCTAAATTTCACTTTTTACTGACCTTTAAAAATAATCCGGTGGTAACCAAATTAAGTTCCTTTTAACCTTTTCTGTGACCCTTTATTCTTTTCCCCTGTGGGTCAATGACCTCTGAAAGTGGGGGGCGGGGGGGGGGGGGAAGCTCCCTAGTTTTGGGAATAGAATCTCTGTGAAGTACCTAACTAGGGCTTTCCACATAGTCCGCAAATCTCTGTATTATAGTATTAACGTTTATGAGAACACAGTGTCTGTACTTTTGGTTTTCTTTTTTTAATGAATTTACCTAAGATATTTACCCCTCAGGGCACTGTCATTCATCCCATTCCTTTTGGTTTGTAGTATATCCCATCCCCTCTTCTCCCCCTTCCCTCATGAAAAGCATGTGAGAGAATACATAACTTTGTCTGCAAGTCTGATAAAAATACTATAATGTCTATCTAAGATCGCTAATTCAAGTGAACTCAGAACTGTATTAAGTGAGCATGCCAAAACTAGTTAGCCCAATTTTATTTTTATCCTGTGAACCAGAACAGAATACCATGCTGTCCCCTCAAAAGTCTGAATAAAATGGTTGCAGATGGGCCTCCCAGGTTGGCAACCACAGCTTTCACTGCTATTTCTGGGTTCTATCCAATACAAGTACAAATTTTTTTAAAAGCTAACATTTATTGGGCTCTTTCTATTTGCCAGGTACTTCATACACAATGTCTTATTTATTGAGAACCATCCCAAACAACTCAGTCAGATTCCACTTATTGTTTACTTTCACCTGAAAGATAAAGTGGCCAAGGACATGGCCTAACGTGTGAGCACAGAAGTGAACTTGGACTGAATGTGCGTGTAAGCAGAAGCACCTGGGCTTCGTGTATTAAGTTAGTTAATGCTGCCAGCCAACCAGTACCCATAGGGCATCAGCTTACTGTGAATTTAGTAACGTTATGTAAACATCCAAAAATTATTTAATTCTGGAAACCTAACTTTGTCTTAGACTTACTTTCTTCATAACTTTTCTAAAACAGCTTCCAGTTTTGAAAAAAGAGTTCAGCTACAAGTAACCACTTGCTTTGTTGTACTTACCCCAACACATTCCCACCAAGATGTGGATTGGATTTTCTTTCCTAATATTTTTTTAACTGCTAATCGATATTTAAAGTTTTAGACTCCTTTTTAAAGCTACTTTGTATATTTTGAACTGCAAATAACTGGTCTAGATGGGCTTTGGCCACAAAATACTCTTGTGGGTTTATGCTGTTTATTTTTTAATCTATCATATGTGCAGTGTAAACTTGAGTACCTGATAAAGTGAAGGTCACAATGTTTAAATATGAGTAGCATCTCTTTCTAGGAATGCAAATGTTTTGTCATCTGTGCAGGCATAACTTGTGTACTAAATTCCTTTTAGCCCTGTGAATATGATAATCGAATAAAATTTTCAGTGAGACAAATCAAGCTTTTATGTGATAAACGTCTACTCTCAAATATTAAAAGTAAGTCAAGCATTACAGTGAAACCTTTTATGATTATAAACTTACTCTATTGTGGCTGGTTCACTACTGATAAAAACTTTACCTAAAAATGTACTATGTGCCAAATACAGTTTAATATATATATATGAATATATATTTTGTTGAAATATAATAGACACATAACATATTAATTCCAGGTATACAACATAATGATTCAATATTTGTATTCAATATTGTGAATAATTACCACAATAAGACTAGTTAACACCCATCACCACACACTTACACATTTTTTTCTTGTGATGAGAGCTTTTAAGATCTCTTACCAACTTTCAAATAACTATAGTCACTATGCTGTACTTTACATTCTGAGGACTTATTTTCATGAATATATTTAAAAACACAAAAAGAATAAAGCTCTAATGACACTGGCATAAAGCTCTTGTAATGAATTTGATTCTCAAAACTGTGGCACTGATAGTTCTTTAAACTCTTAGCATCAACAATCAAACCTATTATAAATGTTAATGAACTCAAAGACTGATAATTTCCTTATGCATTTAAAAAACAACTTTTGTAGTGTTTGTTAGTTTAATGAAATTATTGCTTATTTCTGAGATTTGCATAGGATTCTAATGAAGTGTCTTAAGTGCCTAACTGACATGTTTTTCATAAGTGATTGGCAGAAGTGATTTCATTCTATCTTTATAAAGATGAAGTTCATGTTTCCGTGCCTATTGTTTTCAGTAGCTGCAAAATTTATAGGAATTAAATTATACCAACTTTCCTGTAATTTTGCTATATCTATTTTAAAATGTTTTTAATGCCATTAAATAAGGAATTGTGAATCATCTTGAAGATATTTTCTTACAAACTACTGATAAAAACACATCAAACATTATCAGCACTATCAAATAGATAAAAAAATTAAAATAATTATAGTAGTACTGGTTTGCAACGGTGTAGAACAACTAGCACTCTTAAAACATTGCTTTTAAGGGCAAAAATTAATCCATTTATTATGTTCTAAACAGCTTGTTCAAAATTGTTGTAGCCCTGTTCTCATTGTTCAGGGCTCCAGACCTCTTCACCCTCCCCTCCCACTTCTCCCTTCCCCCAAGCACATGTAAATCAGCACAACTCCAGTAATGAGCTCAGATTAGGTCCACTAGCCCCTTCTTCTTTACCAGTGAGTTAAATCGGTAATGGCCTTTCACTCCATTCTGACCAAATTCCAAGAGGAAGTTGCTGGAAACTTCTGGAAAAACCTTAGCACATACGTATATTTAGTGTTCATCACAGTCTTGTTTATAATGTTTAAATATTAGAAATATCAAAATGTAAAATAAATTGATTTCTCAAACTACACGATTGTGTGGCTGTTAGAAATTATGATGTAATTTTCTTTAGTGATCAATGTCCAATGAATTGTTCTGTGAAAAAAGCAAGTTAAAAACAGTATTATAAATTTTTAAAACATATACTCCAAATAGCATTCTGAATATACATTTTGTTAATTATTTCTTTCAACATATAATATATTTTATTAGAATACCAGGTTACCTCAGAGAATCAACATAAAAGTCGAATAACCAAGCTTCAATGAAGCAGGAAACAGGACTACTTTGAGAACCTCAGATATGAACTCTGGAACCCTAAAGACATGGAGGATCTCAGCCCTTTGAACCCACCACTTAACGAAAGTTGACCCCATTCTCTTTTACTGTCTCTGCAAATGGCAGGGCAGTGGTGGTAGATAGTCCAGTGTTGCCATCAAGGGAAAGAGTGGGGTTCTGTACCCAACCTCGTTAGAAAAATGCCCAGAAATGACCGACACACCTTGAGTTATATACATCAGTCCGTTGACCAAATCCCTGAAGCCAGGAGTCAGGTAAATGCCTCCTGACCAATTGTAGGGACTGGGACGTTAAGGCCACACATGATGACACCTCCTTTCTAATTACATGCCTAGTAGAATAGGGATAGAACCTAAGGCAGGGGGACAGTTCTGTCCCAAGAAGAGTGCTAGACAGACAAACATTCCTACATACATTTAAGTTAAGCTGACCAGATGTACTGTTTTAAACGAGACAGAAAACAACGGTACAGTCCCATTTCAAATGGTACGAATGGTCAGCCTAGTCTCACTGGGCTAAATTCAAGGTGTCAGCAGACTCATTATATGTACCATTTCAAACATTGTTTTCTGTCCCATTTAAAATGGTACGTCTGGTCAGCCTAATTTAAGTGAGAATCAGTTACCTGGGAAAACATTTTACCATTAAACAGTGAATTTGCTCTCATAAATTGAGAGGTGAACACATGCATTTTGGAAAAGCTTCTTAGAGGTTTATGGTAGGTACACTAACCCGAGGAGAATGCCCCTATTCAATAATGGGGTGTGTGTGTGTGTGTGTGTGTGTGTGTGTAACTAGGCATCACAGACCCCAGGTAATAATACGGAAATAAGAGCATACAAGGGGGGACCAAAAAAACCCAGAATTATTTTCTGACATGTGGGCCCCTTGTAGTACAGGTTTCTCCACTAGGTGAGTGTTCTAGGAACCCATCTGCAGCAATATGCCAGCTGGTGTTATTATGAGAGGTTGTGTTCAGCTTCGGCGAATTGTTTTTGGAGACTCTTTCAACGTATTTACCCGTTTCATGTTGGGTGACTTACACTAGCAACACTCAGCATGGCAACGCACCTGCCCACACTGCGCTGAGTGTTCAGCAGTTTTTGACCGAAAATGGCATGACCCCTGTGCCCCACCCTCCCTATTTCCCTGATCACCCCAGGGAGTTTTTTTCTTGGTTTGTTTCCCCAGATGAAGTCCTCAAAGGAAAAGATTTTGCCAATGTGGAAGAGGTGAAACCAAAAACAGCAGAAGCACTGAAAGGCATTAAAATCGACAAGTTCAAAAACTTTTGAGAAGTGGAAAAGCATCTCAATAGTATTTTGAAGGTGACTGAGGTTTAAACTTGTGAGAGTAAGTACACAATTTCTTATAAATAAATTCTGGGGGCTTGGGGGTCTCCCCTCATAGATACACCAAATCAAAAGTGTAAATAATTAGAAAATAAGCTATTGTGGAATTAAGCAAGCTTTAAGTTGACTGGAGTGGTTAAACTGTCTTGGTGTTAATATTTTTGTTTTGGCCTCCAAATTTGATTTACCTACAAATCTACAAACATTCGAATTATATGTATATATGAGCAAAAAGTACTTTTCACTCGGGTGATCTGTGAAGGAACTTAACGATTCTGTTGTCTTATAACATCTGAAACTCCCCTCCCACTTTTGTTTAATGCCCTTGGGACAACTGAGTCGCCACATAAGAGGTCTCTCCAGTTAGCATGCCAGGGAAATGAGGCACCTCGGATTTTGTAACACTGTAAACAATGCTTCTATGAGAAATTACAACATGCACAGAATCGTGACTGTTATTAATCTTTGTACAGAGTGGACAAAAAAATTTGCGTCTCCCAAAGCGCGCGGTCCTTGCTTTGTGTAAGCATATCGCAGGAACCGCACCTGTGAGCAGTGCCTTAGCCTAAAGCTTGCCTTGGAAAGTTTCCCCGGCATGATTGCTTATTGATAGAACAGCTCTGGTTCCCAGTTCGTTTCATACATCCTGTCTGAGCGGGTTTTATTACCGACGTTCTGATAACAAGGAGACGTTGTGTCCTCCCCGGTGAACTCACTCTCTGTCCCAGAAATATAGCGTGATGCCCCTCCCCGCCGGGGTTGTAAAAGTGGAAACCCGGCGCCGCCCTCTAGCACCTGCGCCTCACGCCCTGCGGCGGCGGCGGTCCAGGCTAGGGAGGGCTGCCGCTGGCTCGGCACGAAGTGCGTGCGGCCGCCGGAGCTGCAGGTCACGCAACCCCGGGCGGTCCGCCCCACCGCCTCCTCTCGCCGCTTCCGTGCTCACTCGAAGATTCCTGGCGGGCCCGGAACCCGCCTCGCGTGCTAACCCGGGCGCCTAATCCAGCCAGGAATCCCTGATTCCGCCGGGCCCCCAACGCCCCGCGCCTCCCCCGACGTTCACCCGAGCGGATGATGCCCTCAACTTAACGCCGAAAAGTTTCAAACTCCGCTGCTGTAAAGCAAACCCCTCAGCCGCGGCGGAACGCGGGAGGAGGGGAACGCGGGCACCACTCAGCTCTCTGAGCCCCCTTGGCGCCTGCCGTGCCTGCCTGCTCCGTCGGGGTGTCCCGGGCCAGGCGACCACGGCAGCTTGGCGGCCTCGAGCCCAGCCCGTGTGGCGCAGGCCGGGGCGCGGGCGGCCTGCCCGGGGCATGGACACCCGGGAAGGGGCCCCCCAGGGCGCCCCGCCTCAGCCCAGACTGCCCGGAACCTGGCCTGCAATGACGCCGGGGGCGTACGCGGCCGAGGTGCGTTGCCAGGCGACTGACCCCGGCGACCCAGCGCCTTTTCCCGAACTCGGAGTGGGGGTCGGCAGCTGTGCGTCAGGGGGCGGTGAGGGGCAGGGCCCGCTGAGGCTAAATCGAGAGAAGGCCGGCGCTTGAGAGGGTCGGGATAGTTGTTGACATCCGGGGGCCATCTTTTTGACTCCTGTGCACCGGGCTTCCTGTCGCGAGGGCCTCCGAGGGCCGGCGGGCGCGTCTGCACGCAGGCTCGGGGATGGGCCGCTGGCTGCCCGGTGCCTGTCACGCTACGCCGCGTGCAGCCGAGGAAGCGCGTGTCTTGAAGACCGGCGATGAGATCAGTTTGAATTACCACAGCGTCGGCCTGGGAAGTGCGCCTGTCACGCAGCCGCTGTCTGGCCCGGGCGCCGGCTCTGCCCCGGTGGCCTCCCCGCGGTCCCGGTCCGGCAGGGGGAGCTGGAGGTGAATCAGCCCCTTCCAGGCAGTTGCTGCTGGGGGAGCGTCAGAACTATTTCCAGTGGGCGGCGAGGGGTTGGGAGCTCTAGAAGAAAATTATGAAATGCAACTTGCACAGTTAGGGGTTGCAGTCTGTGAGCAAACCCGTTTTCGAGGCACACACTGAAAATTACCTCTGAATCAGTGTCTTACACTGTGCCCAGTAAGTAACCATTTAAAAACCCCTGTAACGTGGAACTCAGGTCATTAAAATATGCTTTTCGTTTGTTTATATTACTTTGTTTAACAGGCAGTGCACACGGCTTGCATATGCGTGCATGAAATTGAATTTATACAGGCAAGTCTGGAGGCATGGTTTGGCAAGAGGAATAACAGTGAATTCAGTCAGAGAGTCAGGGTACAAACAGTAAGACTACTTAAAAGAACAAATGAACTGAAAAAAATTCAGACTATGACACGAGGAAGCCATTACATTCATCTTTTCATGGTCTTGAACATCTTGTACCAACTCAACTATTATACATGGCAGAAACTTCTAGACACAGAGCACGCAAGTATTTAACTGTGCCAGGCAAACATTGAAAAAATAAGCCTTATGTTATAGACATAATTAACATTAACACATGAGAGAAGTATATCTTTAAATTTTTTGTATTTCAATCCTTTCTTTAGTATACATGTAACTCACTAGTAGATATGTCACTATGAAACAATGACTAATCACCATGTGCAAAAAAATTTTGCCCTGAATTTTAAATATTTGTTATGAGGTTGTTTTTTTTTAACAGGTTGTGAGTTCAGTAAGGAAATAGAGACTGAGCCTAGGTGCCTAATAAATTTCATCAAATGAATATTTTGAATGAAGGGAGGAATAAGTGAATGAATGTGTAGGCAATACGCTCTGATGGGTTAGAGCTGTGAACTTAAGTATCATGAGTAATTCCAGCCCTACCACTGACTCATGTGTGATCCTGGTATGGAGATAATGCTTGCAGCGTATCTGCTTTACTGGAGCTGTAGGGATGACTGTTCCTTACTCACCAAAGGTGCTTTGAGATCTTCGGAGGAAGATGATATATTCAATTATTATAAATTAAAATTTATACGTGGTTTGTTATGACAAGTTTAATGTTTAAATACAACTGTGCCACCACTGTATTTGTTTGTACTTAGTCTATCAAGTAATGAAATACAGTGTGGAAGTCTGAAATATTTGGCTTACAGATGATTCATTGTTGGTGGACAAATATTTCATGATATGCAGGGGAAGTTTGTAATAATCAGTATTTGAGTTGTATTTGTAGTGATGGTGTTTTATTCAAAGCCCTGAGACCTCTGGCCTAGGAAGTGACAAGGAGAAAACTAATTTTTGATTACTTGATCTGTGGCTCATTATTCTTCAGAGCTCTCACACTAGCTCTCATCTTCCCCTTTCTACATATTTGCATGTTGCATTTGATAGCATTGCTTTGTTATGAATCGTAAGACAGAGGGAGCATTGGGAGATGAGGAGAGGCCAAGGCTGAAGGAGAAGTGAACCAACCCATATCAGCTTCCACAATGTCCAAAGTGAAGACTGAGACATGATGCCATGTGAAACATTCTGCAGCAAAAAAGAAAGCACTGGTAGAGCAACGACTTGCCTTTTCAATTTCAGCAACCTTGGAAGAACTGTCAACTCACAATATTAATAGGTTTCCTCAGTGTTGCATTGCAACTGGAAAACATGATACAGTCAGACAGCATGGCTCAACCCTTTGGCCGAGCTCATTTGTAGAATTTGATATCAGATGATTTGATACAAGATATACTATGTCCTGCTGAACCCTGGGGATGGCTTTGGGTATGAAAGCATTTTCCTTTTCCTGTTGCTAACTTGACTGTGGTCTCTTGACCTTATGTCATACTGTAAACAATGAGTGATAAAGACAGCAGTGTCAGGATGTAGTGACCTGATTAGTTCAAACTCCTGCAGGGGAGATGTGCAAATAGATGAGCCCCAACAGGACCTGAAGAACCATGTGGTTTTGAAATCCTGGGTGGATGGGCCACGCCCTGTATACACCTTAAATCTCCTGGTGCTTTGAAGGTATAATTATTGCTCAACAACTCCCAGGACAGAGTTAATTAAATCTTCCTATGATTTGATTATTTAATAAAATGAGAGTTGAAATGTAACATTAAAATACACAAATGTGTGCATAATATAAATATATCTTAAAAACTTGGAATTCATTTCATATGAGTATAAAAATGATCCAATTGCATTAACAATTTTAAAATATAGCCTCTTTCTAACAACAGTTAAGCAGTTTTGTAGCTTAATATATAAGCCTAAAGCAAATGAAACATATGAAGGAATGTGATTACTCAGCAAAACACAATTCATCATTGCACTTACCAAGTAAAGATTCCTATGGTATTAATTATTATCACTTACAAAAGTCTTTAGAGAGTGTTGCTTTCAATTTTATGTAGTATCAAGGTGGGGAGACATAGATTAAGTAAAATATTCCAGAAACCCTGTACCTACCAAAGATAAGAATTAAAGCAATTGTGAGTCTTTAGATATAGGTGGCACTGGTAAATATATAGTTTATTACTATAATTAATATAATTCCCTACCTTGAGACGATAAATACAGCATTCAGTAGATTGTTTCCTGTTTGAGGACAGACTGCTGCTTATTTGAGTTGTTAGTACCACCCCAATACATGATGATGGTTGAATGAATCAGTTCATGAATGTGTAGGAGAGAAAACCCATAAGAACTAACCTCCAAGTGCTCCACTCTAATCCCGAGGCCCTCCCAGCTTCTCTCTTGCTAAATGCCCTCCCAGATTATTGATGCTTTACGCAAGCAATCAGGAAAAAGGAAGCAATCCAGATGGGAGGCTAGCTCTGGTCAGATGCCTCTGAAATGAAAAAAGTATTAGCAGATGTTTCAACAAGTGGAGGGGATGGGCTGAGTCTAGGCCACAGGAAACAACTTCTACACCTTGGGGCTACTACAATAAAGGTATCATCACTCACCAGCACAGCACTCTGTTGGCAACTTGAAAAGGCACTCAGGGTTGGAATGCTGCATGAATCCAGACTTGCCCCAGGAATGCTACAAGTGATCAGAACTAAGTATAGAAATTAATATGATTTGTAAAAATAGCAATGAGGATCATGGTTATCTGAGCATCAAATCCTTTAATCACTTTAGACAGAACTAATGAAACTAGAAGAAACCATCATTGATTCTGAGAGTCTCCTTCTAAATTAGTTGGCCTTTGACTTTTGGAGAGCAAAGTTCAAATTCCAGTTCCTGTCTGACAGGAAAATAAGTCAGACACAAAGTAGACAGATAGTCTTTTAGTCTCCAAGCTGAAACAGCAGGCCATAAAGGCAATCTGAGTCTTTAAGAACCTTTGTTTTTAGAGTTGCTGAATTCATTCACCTAATGTGGTATTTTTCACTGTGCCTTTTGAGGCTGTTCACTTTAGATTTATGATATTTGCTTTTGTTGGCAAATATGTGCAAATGCAAGTAAGAAATTTTACATTTTCTAATGAAGAAGTTCTGGATTCTACTGTTTTGTGCATGCCCTCTGCTGGAGCATGTAAACTAAACTGTACAGCTGCATAGTGGATGATGGGGCACAAGGTTATAAGTACCAATCATTTAATAAGATAATATAATAAGATACAAAGGCATCTTTAAAAGTGCTCAGAACTAGGCTCAGCTATTTACTAGTTCTTCGTCCTGTTCATATTAGTACCTGAGTGTATTTTCTCGTCTCTTAATGTGATGACAATTGAAAAATGGTTTTGTTTTTGGCCTAGTAGGCGAGGAAGAGATTCTTTTCTGTAACAGTTATCTGAATGGTCTGTGACATTGCTAATTTAAGTGGGAAGACCTTATAATAGCATAGCTATGGACACTTGACTAATACAGATAAGCTTTTTATCACCCCAAAATTAAAGTTTTAAAAAATTTATAAGGAATGAAAAAATAAATTCTGGCATTATTACTAAAATTGATCAGGATAATTGGGGAATAGAGAAAAATTAATTAAACCTGCCATTATTAGAGAATTATACATATGTTACTATTCTAAATGGATTGCCCTTTCTGAATATTGGATTTTATTATACAAACACTAAACGCCATGCTGGCAGCAAGTCCTTTTGTCTTTTTATTAAAAAAAAAAAAATGACAGCGGTATCAGACTTGCTGAGTCTTTCTAACTATCAAAGAATTAGATCATTAGAGCAAGAAAGAAATTTAAATGTCACCAAGATCAAATTCCTCATTTTATGGATGAGGAAACAAATTCAGCAACAATAATTAATTTTAAAACATTGTCATTGTTGTTACTGTTTATTACTGCTGCTATACGAGGCACCAGTCAGGGTTCTGGGGATTCAGCAGTGGAGAAGACACGTATGACCTCTTGCCCTGAGTCACACAGTTAATGGGGGAGCTGGGACTAGAAATGAGTGTGGATTTCTAATTCAAAGAAGTTTCATTAATCAAGTACTGACTCTAGCCATGGCCCTAAGTGTTTCACCTACATTAACTCATGTAATCTTCATGAATTTATAGTAGGGTGGGACCTGTCTTTTCAATCCTGATGTCTCCTTCCATGTAGAGGGAGTTTCATTAATACAATAGTTCTGGCTCCTCTGGCTGCTTTATTTACTCTGGCCAAGGGAAGATAAGGTGACATTTGAGTTTGGAAACAGTAACAGTGCATGAATAGCCCAACCCCTCCCCTTCTCTTTCCTTAGGACTGAGCTGCCTGAAGGGAATGTTTGTTCTTTGCTCTTCCAGGCCCAAAGATGAACAGAAGAGAACTTTTCAGGTCCTGTGAGTAAGGATACAACTCTCATACTAGGGTTTTAAATGAGGAATCCCACTTTCCCATAGATAACAGCTTTCTCGTCAATAAAAATCTGTGTGTATGTCTGCAAGAGGAAGCATTTCATCAGAATAAAGGCATAAATAAGTAAGCATGTACTATCGTATCCCAAACCAGCCAAGTTCTACCCAGCGTGTATGTCTGTGCCTCACCTTCTAACCCCACCTGCCACAGCATCCAGGCAATAGTGTCTTAAAATGGTATCAGCATAACCGTCTGGGATCCTGTGCCCAAGCAGCACAACAGCTGGCACAGCAGTCCGACCTGTTGCAGATGGCGCATAAAATTAACCATTCCATCTTCCAAACAGATTTGGCCCTGTTTCCCCAATTTCTAATATTGTGAAGGTTTGCTCTTGTGATTTTGGGGGGACAAAATGGTGAAATGAAAAGAACATGGGATTTATAGAATTAAGAGACCTAGGTTTGCATTGACCCTGTGTAGGTCTCTCCAACTTTGACCCTCTGTTTTTCCTCTAAATAACAGCACTGTTTACCTTATCAGGCTCACAGTGTTGTTTGAGGTCCAAAGAGGAAAATGGATGTTCAAGTACTTTGCAAACTGTAAAGAACGACACACACACACACACACACATATATATATATATAAAATTGTTAGTTGTTTTACAGGCTTAAAGGGCAATCCTTTAAATAATAGTTCTCATATTTTTACTATAGATTTTAAGCTTTTTACAAAGGTGGTTTTATGGTTAGGTGGTTGGTTGATAGTGGCCTAGATGGTTATTATTTAAAGGCTGAGAACCACTCTACTAAGCTCCCTCCTCTCCTAACCAATATTACTTAATTAAGGTAATTAAAAAATAAAATCTCTTCCATTGCTCTCTGCATTTTTACCATTCGTCTTTTGCATTAGGCAGTGCCTCACTCAGTAACCTCCTCTGAATTTTGAGCAGGTTTGTAAAACACTTTCCCACTAGGAAGAAGCAGCAATACATGTAAGAAATGGAGTAGAGTTGGGGAAGGAAAAAAGAAAGGCTGAAGGCAGGTACAAGGCACAGAGTAGTCTGTACTATAAGTTTCAACCTGAAGTATCTGATAAGGAAACTGAGGAGGGAGCAAAATACCATCCCAGGAGCAAGGGAACATTGTTTCAAGGTGGCAGGTTTTCTACTAATTGGCATAAGGCTTGCTGCCTCTGATTGAGCTACCATATTGCAAAAGTCAGAGGAAATGAATTCCAGCCCTGCTTCTGTGACCATCCAGCTGTTTGACCTTGGATATGTAACTTTGCCTCCCTGGGCCTCATTTTCTTTATCTACTAAATGAAAGCTTTGGACAAATATTCTATAATCCTAGCAAAGAATCTATGAATTTCCTCCTCTTTAAACAGTCTTATCTTCTTCCAGGGGAAAAAAATTATCTCAGAAATGTGCTAAGAAGTAGGGGTGTGTGTGTGTGTGTGTGTGTGTGTGTGTGTGTGTGTGTGTACACCAATGGTAAAGTTATATCAGCACATCATAGACCAGAGAGAAGCATTTCATAAAAATTAAAAACAGAGTAATCATGCAGTTGTACACTATAACATTTAAACTGTTTCTCTTACAAGCAAAGAAACTCCCCAAGAAGTTGTTCCAATTATAGTTGTATTCAGATATGTTCACAATTCAGTTAAAAAAAACCGTTGAACTCTACAAATCATACTTGAAATACTAAAGGATACATACCAGCATTTAAAGCAGGCCTGTAGCCTAAAAGCCGATAGGCTTCTTGACAATTGCTTTAAGTTGCTAAGAGAACAAGGGATTCAAATATGTACAATGGTTGTTAAATCCTCAAAACAATACATTTTTCTCTTCAGTGTGGGGGATGACTCTCCATGTTTTTCTGCATGGTGATAATTCTGTTCACTGCATAAGTAGATTTAAGCAAAAAGAATAACAGAAAGAGGTCAGCTATATGACCTTGGGCATTAAAAACAAAACAATTTGGGAAGGAGGATTTGCTGGTTCAGTATTAATCATTATGAGAATCTGGTGAAATCAAAGGCATTCCTGTGTCTTTCATGTACTTTAATAAACTGTTAATAACTTTGGCATCTCTTAAATAGAATTCCACTCTCAGAACCAATAGATAGTAATACCGTTGTCATTTTTCTCATTTATATAGAGGACCTATTCCAATCACTCTTTTCTATTAAACACAACAGCTACTTCCAGAACTAAAGACCATAAGCATGACTATGTGGCTAGAGATGGGACACCAGAGAAAATCAAGGAGTCTGGGGAGGGAAGAGAGTACACAGGAGAAACCATGGTCTTTAAACTAAGACTTGAGCTCAAATCCTGGTTCCACTAAGTCTAGGTACTTAACCAGTCCGGATTTGATTTTTCTCATCTACAAAGTGGGATTAATATGTACCTTGCAGTTGTGAGAAATCAGAATACTACATGTGAAGCACCTAAGAGGCACTCAGTACACAGTTATCATTATTCCTTTGTTTCTGTGGGGCAAATAGCTCTGTTCTCCCTGTTTTAAATTTGAAAATATGCTCCTTCCAGGTTTTATTTAACTGCCCGGAAACTGTGCTGTTTCCGGAAAGGTATGTAATATTGTTAGGACTACCTGGGAAAATAATGATGGGTCAGAATAGAATCTCGTGACAGAAAGAAAGAAGGAAAAGAAAAAGAAAAATTGGTGGTGGGGGGGAATAGAGCAGGAAGGAAAAGAGGAGAAGGATTAAGGAAAAACTCTAAGAAGTCAGAAAAAGAAAATGAACAGAAACAAAAGGAAAGAAGAGAAGACCAGGTCTTTACCCTGGCATTTCGCCACATGCAAGGGTTACGTAAGTACCCCAAGTAGTTTTCATGAACATCTCAAGGGTTCTCGTGCTTGACTCACCCAATTATAACCATCCTTTGAGATGAAATGCCTTTTTATTAGACTTTTCAAGACTATCAAATTTCTATTCACCTTCAAAACTCTCATTCACTCACTCTCACTTGGAGGCTGACATATGTGAAACACACACTACGTGCCCAGCATCTCGCACGTCACCTCCTTCACAATGGGTAGTAGCCCTGAAAGGTGGAGATTATCAACACTTTCTAAGGAGGCAATGAGGAATTAAGTCACTTTGCCAGAAAGAGCAAAGCCAGGAATGGATCCCAGCACTGAAGCTGCAGAGGCCTTCAATTTGTTCTTCCCCATCACAGCACACATCCCTGATCCTCTCCATCGGAATCGGCCCCTCCTCCCCTCTCTCTCAGCACTAGGCTTATCCCTCTGTCATAACAATTATTTCACTCCTTTGTGTATTTTAACTTATTATTTTTTTCTCTCATTGGCCAGTTCTATTCCATTTATCAAACATTTGTCAAGCATCATCTAGGGTAAAATACTGGATTATAGCCAGACTCCAAGTAGACTGAAAATATTTTTTTTATTCTCTTTATTATTACCTTGTTTTTAAAATTGTGGTTAAAAAAAACACCCTAACATTTACCATCTTAACCATTTTTAAATGTACAGTTCGGTGTTGTTAAGTATATTCACATTGTTGTTCAACTGTAAACTATTTTCATTAATGTAATTCCATAGTGCCTAGCACATGTTTGCTGAATAGTCAGACTTTACCAACAATCCCAAAAGTACCCGTCCCCAAATCTCAATGTTCTTGAGTCCACCGTGCCCAAAAGGATCCTAGGTGGCCCTCTTAGCAAGAATAGAGTTAATACTTCTAAGGCAGATTTAAAAAAAAATAATAGTTCCTACCTAAGAGCAGTCATAAATCCCAGATCTTTAATTTTATTTACTAATTTTCAAAATAGGTTATAAATTTACATGGCTCAAAATTCAACAGGTATAAATGTGTATGCAGTGAAAATTCTCCAATTCACCCCCCAGCTGTCCAATTTCCCTCCCTGGAAGCAATCTTTATTATCTTTATTATTTTATGCATGTACAAGCAAAAACAGACACACATTTCCTCTGTCCCACCTTTTATAATTGTGGCATACTGTTTATATATTTATATATCTTTAGTATAATATTTTTTCACTTAACATGTCTTGCTTTTTCTCACTGAATATTATTTTGAAGGTCATTCCATTTAGTACACTTATTTTTATTTTTATTTTTTTACAAACCACAGATTTAATTTTACAATATTCATAACAGTTAAATATTGATAATGATGATCAAATATTTAACAAACTTTTAATTTATTATTAATAATAATATTTATTTGTGTTACCTGAAAAGTCTATAATTGCTATGCAGATCACTAGCTGATTAAAACTTTGTTAGTAAGATCTTTGCACTTACTTTGATGCATTTAGTTTCTTGAAATCAGGCTCAAAAGATGCAAGACACAGTCTTAAATCCAGATTGCGTTAAGCTTGTTGTGGCACTTATTTTTTTCCTGAAGGTGTAAGAACAAAAATCTGTCTCTACTAGTTCAGTATTAGTAAAGTACATTTATTATTTACACTTCATGGAGACATACTTAGAAATAACTTAATAAATTCCCTATTGATCAACATTTAGGGGTCTAGGGGTGTAGGGGTCAGTCTTTTGCTAGTAAAACATTACTGCAATGAAGCCACTACGTAGTTTATTTTGCAAGTGTGCAAGTATATCTGTTGGACAAATTTCTAGACTTGAAGTTACTTGATCAAGGGTGTGTACACGTGTGGTTTTAGCAGACATTGCTGGAGATTTTTATACTGCTGCTGCCGCTTCCCACTCCGTAGTTGAGAATTGTAGTATAATGACAGATGTTACTGACAATGGTAGTGTATGTTCCACCTGTTAACAATGGGGAGGCAAGAAAAAAAAAAAGAATCACCACCCACCTTGGCTACTTTCGTCACTGTTTCTGATTCATGAAAGAGAAAATCTGCTTGACCAGGTTTGTCATGTCCAGCCAAGCCTCATCAAGGTCTCCCAGAGTCCCTAACCCAGGGTTACTTACCAGCTGTGAGTCACATGCTCAGCTAGACTCCAGTCTCGTGGCTCAGGGTTAGCCTGATGAACCTGGGGCTGCCTCTCCAGCAGGGACTGGGGACAGAACAAGATCCCTTTGGAAGGAGCCTTGAGCAGGCAAATACTGGAGACAGAATATGTATAGGGTGACTGTAATCCCAGTTTTCACAGGACAGTCTAAGGTTATGTCTGTTGTTCAGCATAATTACCAATTGTGCTCCCTTTCATGATCAAAACTGTCCCAATCTGTACTATATCTTACTAACACTGTATAAGGTGGGGCAGCACTGTTCATACTGTTGTAAGGAGCCCCGGGGTTTGTAATGGCACCTGGGGAGAGACTTTCAGAGGGAAAGGAAGCAGCTACACAGGTGGGATATGGGTCCCATTGCCACTGCCTAATGTGACTGAAAGGAGTTTAAGCTTATAATAAATGAATACATTTCTACCTAATAAGAGATACATGACTCTCAAAACATTTAAATCAGATGCATTTGTTCGCTCTCTACTGATATGTATGTACTATTGGGCATTTTCTCCTCCCAAATAGGTCAGTGAAAATCTCTTGAGTCAGTAATCCCTTGACCTCAGGAGATACAACATCTGCAATTCTCATTTATCAGTGCCGATGGGACCGGGCCTCGAACAAGTGGATCACGCATGGCTTTTAACAGGAGCTTTCTTGGCAGCCCTTCCACCCCAGGCAGTCAGAACACGGAGTCTGGTCTAGGTGAGAGGATGGGCAAGAATGACATTGTGTGTTCAGTTCAAAGACGCTGCACTTTGATTCCCTTCCAAAGCAGCCTGTGAGCAGAGTGCAGGATAGACATGCAGTAAGGCAGCGGCAGCTTGCCAGTCCCTCCTTCGTTTTCTCACGGAGAGGCCATAAACTTGGTGGTCTTGGCAGCCTGAAGAGACTGAGATGTCTGAGAGGTCAGGGAGCACGGAAGTGTGGGCTCTCTGTCATATATCCAGCCATATTAGCAACCAGAAACAAGTTATACTACCATATAAGGCAAAAACATAGTGACTTAGCTCGCCACTTCATTTGGGCTAATGTCCAGATTCCAGACCTTGAAATGCTTGCTGTGCCCAGCCTGGGGCAATCTCCCCTTATCTACACCTGGGCAGCAGGGTGTAGGAGTTTTCCACTTATTTTGCAGGCAGGCCTGGCCTTGGCCTACCACAAACATATTTAGCCTTTAAGTTCTCAAACAAGCTCTTGGCCTGCTCCTGAATTAACACAGGCTAAAGGACGTCTGTGTGGATGCTGGTCCTCTAACTGACGGGCTAGGCTTTCTATTGTGTTAATCACTTGTCTCATCTCTTGCTGATTACCCTTGATTGCAAAAGCCCAGCTCTTCCACTGCCGCCTGATGCTTTTTGTGCTTCGGAACTATTCCTTCTGTGAAACAATGCATCCCTTACACACTTGCAATTCTCATTTTCTCCTCATTTAAAATGTTTATTCTCTCCACTTTTGTTTCCATCATAGCCATATGTGTTCTTCTTACTAGCTCTCCAGCAGCCTCACAGCTTTGGTACTTTCTGGACACAAAGGAGTCCATAAAAGTACCCCAAAATCTATGCATGACCACGACAAACGTGGCCAGGCACTAAAAGTGGCCACTGACAGCTGGTAATGTCATTCGTCAGTGCCAAGCAGGGCAGATGCCTTTTCCTCAGGAGTGTAGTTTTGTTTAAACCTATGGAAGTACATTGGTTTGAGGTTCTTAAGTAAAGTAGCTTCTTTTCCTCTTTCTCCCTGTTTCGCTTCTTTTTTCCCTCTCAGCCAAAGATGGTTTCAGATCATTTGTAGAGTCAAAAGAACCTGATTTTGGCTTGAATGACAGAAAGAAAACTAGCCCAATGGGCACTGAAAACAGGGAAGCTGCAAAGGTGAAAAGGGAAGGAGGGTGAAGTATTGTAGATTGCTACCAACTTGGATCTTCTAGATGCCCATATATTTAGAATTCAATTTGTATCAGTTTGCAAAAACAAATACAAGTCCAGCTCCTCCCTATCAACCCCTCCCAACAGGGAAAGACTATTGTAGGAGGGATTATACCAAGAGAAGATTATACTTTCCACACATCAATATTATGTTTGGCTTTCTAGTTTGCTTTGACTAATGAAATGTGAGTAGAAGGGACATGTGACACTTCTAGCAGAGGCTTTAAAAGCCATTGCATGGTTCTGCCATTGCCTTTCTCTCTGCTATAAAGTGACTAACATGTCACAAATAGGGCTTGCTCCTTCAGTCTAGGTCCCAAAATAAAGATGACATGGAACAGAACAGAAGCTGACCTGCTATTAACATGTATGAGAAATTGAAATAAACCAGAAGAATATTTTCATTGTGAACCACAAAAATATCAGGGTGGTTTGTTATTGTAGCATAATTTAGCTGGACCTGACGGATAAAGCCATGAATTCTAGAAAGCAGAGAGAGAGCAGCAGTAGGGATGTTTGGGGGGGAAAAAAACAGTTGAGGAGATTCTGTCACGACGAGACAGAGATTTTGGTGCCAGTCAGACATCAGGAAACCTTCCCAGGAGAACAATATGGACTCTGACAGGACAATACAAGATCAGAGGAACCCAGTAGAACAAACCTACACATTGACTTTCCTTCAGGAAATAGCAAGGGAGAAAAAGGACATGATTCAGAATGCATTAAGGAACAAAAGTACTGTGTTCTTAGTTGCCTGTAGAGTAGAAATGAAATAATCTTTTGGGGCAAGGTCTAAAAGAAACTCCAAGTCTTTGCTTTCCTCTGGGCCAAGTTGGACTGCCTGAGGTATGACTGAAAGGCCTACATGGAATTCCTAAGGCATCCCCCACAAATCTCCATGAGGAAGGTACCACTTTAGAGAGAGTGTGGAAGTTGTGGTAGTTCAGGTTCAGCCTGCAGCCTGGGCCCCATTTCTATGGTTAGATGCGAACTAAAGAGGATGCAGCAGTCCCAGTTGGGGAGTCCAGGCCCTGGGTTGGTATATGGCTCAGGGAGAGGGGTAAGGGTAGTTTCTAACTTCCTGTAGTCTTCATTTCATCTGTGATTTGAATTGCAATGGAAAGCCAGCATTCTAAGTTTCTGTCTGGAGCTGAGAGGACTTGTATTTAGAGGTGGGTTCCCCTACAGGAAGAGGGTGTTGTATTCATTGCTAACATTGTTGCTGACTTAGACAACTACCAGGTAGAGGATGACATCCCCTTCATACATACGGCCTAGCCCTCTGAGATGCAAGAGGGCAGGGATCCCCGTAAAGTGCGTTCCTCGGAGCCTCAGCAGCACCTGGAAACTTGTAAGAATGCAAAGGCTTGGGCCTCATCCAACACCTACTGAATTTAAAATTCTGGGAGTGGGGCCCAGCAATCTGTGCTTTAACAAGCCCTCCAGGGGATTCTGCACACTTAAACTTGAGAACCACAGAATTAGGGGCATAGGTCTTTCTCAAGGCCAAGTCTTACTAGCCTCAGGCTAAGACTTGGATCCACTCCACACCCTTTTCTGAGCTTATAAACGATTATCCACTCCAGGTCGCCAGGCAGCCCTCACCATTTGCATAGTACATCTCGGAGGGAAGGCGCCAAGGGCAGGCTTCAGGCCTTCCTGTGGTGCTGTACTGAGCCCCTTAGCCAGCACCTTAGCCAGCGCCTCTCAGCCCAGCCCAGCTTTGTTCTAGGCCTGCTCTGGGAGCCACAGGCGGATCTAACCTTCACTGCCCTCTTGTCTCCCTTTACGTACGCTGATGAAATCAACCCTGTGGGGTCAATAGTACCTCATTTTACACACAAGAAGACAGTGACATGGAAATTTAATAACTTGCCACAATCACAAAATTAGCAAGTGATGGAATTGGGATTTAAATCCAGTCAGTCTACCTGCAGAATCCACTGGGAAATTGTTTGGAACATTCTCAGATGCACACTTGGAGAATCCTGCTCTGAAAAATACTATCTATACAGATTCGACAGCAAATGTCAAGTGTGTCCTCTCATATCAACCTGCTGTCAACAGTCATTTGCTTTCCAAAACGAGGCAGGTGAGGCAAACATGAATAAATGAAGATATTCTAATGTCAAGATAGATGTATTGTTGTATTTCTCAGGCTATTGGCTCTTTTAAACTTTTCTCCAAACCTAGGGGGAGAACATGCTGACCTCCTGTGAGCTCCGCCCTCTCCACCTCGCCACTGAGGTCACTAATAGGCCTCTGACACTGAGCATGTACAAACTACATTCGTCATCCCCAACGTGCTCCTCCCTGCTCTCCCCGTCTCATTAAACACACACAGTGGTAAAGCCAAATCTTAAGATCCATTTTTTGTTCCTTCCTTTCCTCTTTCTCTGTGCCTATCTACTTCATCAGCAAATCTTGGGGTTCTACTTCCAAACTGTATTCTAAATCTACACACTTTTTTTCCACCTCCACTGCTAGCCCACACCATCATCTCTCACCTAGACTACCGTACTCACCTCCCAACTAGATATCCTGTATTTACCACCCCACCTCCTAAAATAACGTTTTCCACACATATTCTGAGTGAGCTTTTAAAAACACACCAACTTATGTCACTCTCCTGTTTAAGTCCTCCAGGGTATCCCTATTACATTTGGAATAAAACCCAAATTTCTTCCCTGGGCCCACAAAGGTCTCACCAGAATCCAGCCCTTGACTGTTCCCTGTGCCTCCTCCTCCCTCTACTCACCCCTCCTGGGCCCCTCTGACCTCCTTCCCGATCTTCAGCAAGACAGGCTTGTTGCCTGCACAGCGTAGCTCTCGGCCTGCAAATTTCTTTCTTGGAATCTTGAATTGACTGCTCAAGATAACCCTTTTTTGGTTCTCAGAGCCACTGTCATTTCCTAAGAAAAACCTTCCCTAAATCACCCTCTTTAGAGTAATGCATCCCTACCTAGTACCCTTTTATTGCCCACAAAGTGAGGGGATCAGGACATGCACCCCAAATACACAGCTTTGGTATAGTGATTATTCAGGAAGCAATTGAAGAACTGCAGATGCAGGAAAGGTTCTCTGCCCTTCCCCCTTTCTGCCTAAAAGCAAGACATAAATTTCCTCCGAGAAAGATACCCTTGTGGTACCAGGAAGAAGAAAATATTCTTATCACTGGAGATGAGGAGTCACCACCAAGATGAGTGCAGAAACAAATCTTATTAAAATAACCAATATCTTCCATTAGTTTTCTCCCACATATTTCCTAGTTCCATCCCTATAATTTACTACTCCTAGGAGCTCAGACCCCCTTACTCTGTCTAGTTATTTCTTCACATCTTATCTTTCTTTGATAAAATAGTATATAAGCCCTGGAGCCTAACTGCTTCTTTGGGATTTTGCCTTCTTTCCAATGAAGGCCCACCTACCACCACACCATGTAAAAATATTAACATCAAATAAAATGTATATACTCCTGTATTGTTTATCTGTCGTTTATCAGCTTAATTTGCGGGCCTCGACTACACAACATTCAGAGAATAGAGACAAAGTTTTCCTCCTCTATAATAGCACTTACCTATCAAAATTTATATTGCTTATTTTTTTATTTACTATTTTGTTTAATGTCCTTACCACTAAAATATAAGCTCAATGAAGTAGGAGGGTTATTTGTTCTGTTTGCAACCCTATCTACAGGCCTGGCACATAGTTAGCACTCAATAAATATTGTTGAACAACTAAATCTGTACAGAGTTAATGTAGCTTACTTCCTAAGGAGAGTGAGATATCTGAGAGAGAGAATGTTGACAGAAGAGCCCCACTAACTGACCACCATTGATAGAATAGTTTGGTTCAGGTCCCATACACAGACCAAGGTACCACCTTAACTGAGCATTCACTAATTGAAGGTAACAGATCTTCTAGTTTAAAGAGAAAGGGAGACAACTGAGAAGATTTGAAGAAAAGCAAAGTGCACTCCCAGAAACGGGCGTTGTGAATAGTATAGTAAAAGAGGTCTAAAAGTAGAACAAATAGCAAAGAGTTAAAGCTTGATTTTAAAAACCAGTTTTAGCATATAATCCTAGGGAGAGAAAAGGGATGGGGGAAGAGAGCAAGATGGAGAGACAGAGAGAGAAGGAGACAGAGAAATTACCCATGTTCACTTCATTGAATTCAAACTAACTCTTCCCACCATAGCCTATATGCATATATTCAGTGGGGAGAAGAGTTGTCAAAAGAATATTTTATTATAAATAAGAGAAAAAAAACAGGTCTGAAGCAGGGGCATTAGCCAAGTTGATGGTGGTAGCAGCCCTTGAACAATAGCGCATTTGCACAATTATACCACGGCCTCTGATGGCCTGTGACAGCCTCTTCAGGTTTCATGTCTACGTGACCCTTCCCATGACAAGCCTACTGTGGCTGATCTCATGCACTGTGAATAGAGAAAGAAATTGAAATGAATGGAAATTTACAGTGTGTGCAGTGCTTCGGTGGTACTTCTCCCCCTGCAATCAGTAGTTCATTAGCCAAGCCATACCAGTGAAGTGTTTGTTAGGGAAATGCCACAGCAGAAAATGAAATGATTGCTTTAAATATCAACTTTTTTAAACACACAAGATGTTACACACACACTCACACAGGCATGCGTGCGCGTGCGCGCACACACACAATTCTTTTATAACCAAGAGAGTTTTGGAAAGTGGCTGATAAATATGCCAACTGTTCTAAATAATCATAATATCATTTTTTGGCTATTTCTGCTTTTCACTAATATTATAGGAAACACACTTTGTAATCCTTTCTAAAATTTTGTTTTTAAAAAAGGAGTATCAGAAGGGAAATTATAAATGGAAGGTTATGCAAAAATAAGTTTGATAAGAAGTACTCCCCTTGTCCAAATAGGCCTGTGATAGAAAGGAAATGAATTTAAAGAGATTTTTAATTGCATCATCTCTTTCTCTCCAAACCATTTGCACATCAGTCGATGTCACCAATGTCAGTTTATCATCAGTGTAGGGGCTGAGACACATTAGAAGCAAACAGCCCTGTATTCCCATTCCAGCTGTAGCATGCCCTTGCTGAGTGAGTCACTTAATCTTTCTGAGCCAAGCTTTTCTCATCTGCAAAACAGGGACCATAGGATTGTCGTAAAGATAAAAATGAGACAATGTATGTAAAACATCTGGAACAAAGTAATGGGCAGTGCACAGTCCTAGTAGTTACTATTAATTAAATTCACTTAATAAGTATTCATCATGTGCTTTTGGCATGGTAGACAATGTTCTAGGTTCAGGGTGGGCATCGGGGCTGCCTGTGAGATTATACAGATTGTACGTAAAGCACAGGCCATCATTTACATCATCATCCAAAGGACCAGTGTACCCCAGAGCTGGTAGGATTCAGCTGGGAGCCATAACAGTGGAAAATAAAATGAGTAAAGCTTACACTCTAATGAAAGGGATATTTATTATGATGACTTCACACTTTATAAAAACCCTATCATTCAACATAAGAATAACTAATTAGTAAACCACTAACTACTATGTCAGCATTTACCAAATATTCAATGTAGAAGGAGTAGAGGGTTTGCCTCATTTCTGCAATTATGCAGTTTAAAATCCAGTTGAGGAGTCAAGTACACAAAATGGGGACAAAATCTATTTAAGTGCTCATTGCCACTACATAATTAAGTACCTGCAGACCTCACTTTTCGTGGTAGTGTGGGACTGTAAAAATGGCTCAGCTGAAGCATTGCAAAGTGACCCTAATCAACAGGAAAAGTTATGATTATTTCATGACCTTCAGAAAATTTTGTGAAAACATTAAAAATGTTATGAGGCCAGTTATGATACAAATGTATAGGGAAATTTAAAAAATAGTAAAAACTAATACCAAGGAAACTAGAATTGATAACACTAGAAAATTGAGGATTAAAGGATTTTACTCCCTTGTGAACATGTATCAAAGGTAGTTTCTGTAGTACTTGCCTTCTCATGTAACTTCCGATTCGTCTTTTCTCTGCCTTGCCAAAATTGTCATATTCCTTTCCAAGTCTGGAGTAGCTCCCATCAGTTCATCCTTTGCACGTTCAATGTCATGAAGTATCTCTAAGAGTTTCTTTAATGTAAAATACTTTCCTGGAGTCACTTCCTCTGGGACATAGTGATCCTTTTCATCACAACTGCTTTCTTTCCTCCTTAATGTCGGGAAGTTGGCCTTCATTGAGTGTGTCTGGCTGCATGTCTAAAGGGGTTCACACTGCCGGCCATTTCTTCCGTAACTCCATTTACACTAGGTTTGAACTTCACTTCCGGCATTATCTCTTTTTGCTATTTTGGAGCACTTTCAACTTTGTTGGTTAACTCACTCTTTTGATTAATCATTTCTATAAAATGTCACAGAGGTTCATCATTGGGAGCCAAGGAGGCAATGCAAGTGCACGATTTGCTGTCAGTGAGGGAACTGAGTCACAGATGCAAGCAACGTGACCATACACTCTTTGGAGGAAGTGATGTGATTGGTCATTGGTTACTTAGTGATTTATGTACTGAAGTGCTAGAAGCAAAGTTTGTACCTTATGTAATTACCCTCAGTTAATATACCAGGGAGCATGGTAACTAAAATTTGAACTGTCCTATTGGAGGATTGTGTTATTTAATTAAAATGTGTTACCTGAATTTCATGCATATCAGAACCACATAGAGGACAGCTTCTTCTACATTGTCTTTATTAGTTTTTAGCACATCTCAATGGAAAGTATGCTCTTATGATAGAAAGCAATCTTATGCTGTAACTGAATTGGATTAAACATGGAAGGTTACTAAGGGTAATAACATCACAATGAAGTGTTAAACATGTACCTTAACATCACATAAAAAAACTAATAAACATCTATTAAGTCATAAAGATTAGTACCCCTACTATACAGTAGCATGGCACTAGAGGACAAAGTCTAATGGCATCTGGTGTTTTCCGACACTTACTCTATGTTTTATTCCCTTCCATTTTTGCCTTTTTTTTTCCTTTTTCTTCTATTGAAATTCAGACACAATTAAATGTAATATATTTTATTAAAAATAGCAACACAGAGCCTAACTTTTATGAAACTATTCTTTATCTTCCTATTCCCTTTTTACTCTTCTATCTATCCTTCTATCTGTGTATGTGTCTAGAAAGCATCTGGATAATAATGTTAATAATGATAATATCATTACAAAGTGGTAGAAAATGAGATTTTTTTTCATCTTCATATTGGTACTGTGGGTATTGTTTGAATTCTTCATGATGAGCATGGATGAAGACACTTAATGTTTACAAAAACAATAGTGATTTCCTCAAAATTAAAACAATGAAAAAATTGGAAGAATTTTAAAAAGAATTTAAATAGATCCTTTAGAATTTTCCTAAATCATCTAATTTTCTGGAATTTCTTCAAGAAAGGCATAGCTTGGCATTTGGAATGGTGAAATCAGTCCTTGATATTTTCTACTACATTCATTTTACAAACTTGAGTCTTTCTTTTAAGGGGAATTGACAATGGCCAAGGGTGGTACTACAAAACGATCAATTGTTTCTTTAAATTAGCACCTGTTGTGTGTTCTGCTAAAGCCATTATTCCTCTACTATTGAAGATGTTACCAAATTTTATTTTTGTTGATTCAATTGTAAGCTCCATGATAGCAGGGACCATGTCTTCTTCATACTTGTGTATAGGCATTCAGTAAGTATTTGTGGATATAAAAAACGTTTTTAAATTTTTGTTAAAAAATAAAATAAATGCTGTGCTAAATTAAGAGTAAAGAGCTGGTTTAAAACTCTGCCTGAATTTTTGTTTTGTTTTGCTTTCAAACGCAGAACATTCTAGTTTAGGACTATTAACCTTCCTAGACTGTCAGGGAGGCTGTAGATTCTTGGAAAACATTCAGATTTATATCAAACTTTAAGTAACCATTAGTAGTAAGCAAAAATTAGAGAGAAGCCATCCAACAGAGTCTAAGCTCTCTGATTCTTTAAATTTTGCTTTAAATGACACTTTCTTATAATAAAACATGTTAGTATGTATTATGTTAATATAGAATAGATGCCTGCTTCTAGCAAGCTTTCACCCCCCACCCCCCCAGCCCCCCACCCCCCCCAAACTCAAGTTGACAGAGGAGCTTTGTGGTTTTTATCTTGTTGAAAAGATTAATTTAAAAAACAAAACATAACAAACACACCTAGTTACTCTGTGTTCTCCACCTTGCTGTGGATATATTCAGGGTTTAGTTTTTTCACCTGTTTCTCTTCTTTACATTACTTTCTAGGAGCAATGCTTCTCTCTTAGCCTCAATTCCTGTTGATACAAAGAGGAGTTCCAGCTCTCTCTCCTGCCCTTAAATGTCACCCACAAGCCCTCATTAATTTTGTATTTCTAATTGCTTCTAATATATGTCTTGTCATCCCTTAAAAGTTACTATTTTGGTAAAAATTCTCTCCCATTTTGGTCAGTTCCAAAATGACCTCCAACTCTGAAACAGTTCCTCACAATGGTTTTGCTCTTCTGCTTATTCTGACTTGCATCGATTCATCCTATTAGTGTTCGTGATACTTGCTTCTGCCTCTTCATTTCCAGCCCTCCTGACTGAATCCTAATCCTCCTTTCTACCCGGATTTGCCCAACAGCCTTCACTGAGAGCTCCTGACCCCAAGCCGTTCTGTACTCAGCACACAGATAGACTCTCACCCACCACTGGCATCATTGTTGCACTGCCCATGGCATCAACAGCTCCTCCCAAAAATTGACTGTACGTGTATTTCATCAGCTTCTAGTCAAGAATTTCTATTATCTGTCTCCTTTTCTTACCAAATTTGCTAACTTCTTGTTGGAAACTGCCCGTTTTTAATCAGATGATTTTTATACACTTCCCTGTGTGAAACCTCATCTCACTCCGGACTCCTTACGAAAGCCTGATAAGTGTCTGCCTGTCTTCCTGACCTCACTCCCCGCCAGCCTTGTCACAGCTCACTCTGCTATAGCTCACCTATTTCTTTCTGTTCCTTCCCACACAGGACCCACTGCAGTAGCTTTGCCCTCTGCCTTGAAAGTTGTTTGCCCAAATCAGTGCATGACAGGCTTCTTCTCATCATTTGGGACTCAGTGCAAATGCTGTCTCCTCAGAGAGGCCTTTCCTGACCATCTTGTGTAATGTACCTTCGCAGCTGCTGCTGAAACATCTCTCAGTTTTATGTTATTCATAATATTTTGTATTATTTTTCACTTGTTTATTATATGTTTGTGCCACTGGAAACAACAGCTCACAAGAACACAGGCCTTGGCTTTCTTGGTCACAGCTATATCCCTAGGGTCTAGAACAGTGCCTGGCCCACAGTTAGAACTCAAGAAATATTGTTAAATGAATTATAGTGACATAATTTTTACTCCCTGATTAAGCCAACCCTTTTTCTATGCTGCCTTGCATGTCCATTTGCATATTCTTAATCACATGTTTTATCCATTATATTCTCCTCTATTAAATGCCCTTTACTCTTCCTTTTTGTCCATTTGTATCAGCCACTTCCTTCAAGATCTAGCTCAAATGCCACTTGTAAAAGCCTTCTCAAGTTCTTCCTGCCGTGAGCACGCGCATGCTTCTTCCCACAGGATTTACCCCCATCATTTTCATACTACCCTACGCTTTTTAGAAACTATTTTGACCTGTTGCTTTATAACTACATTTTCTTTTCTTTTTGAGTCATCTAATTGTTTTCCTCTTGAGAGAAGGTGTAGTTAAGTGATGAAAACTTTGGACTGGGAATCCTGGAGAACAGTTCCAGACTTTGGACAAGGCATTTCCCACATCTATGAAGTGGAAGAGTTAGTCTAGACGAGAGATTGCAAAATGGCAGCCCACAGATTAAATAAGGCCCACAGATGTCTCATTTGGCTTTAGTAAGACTCAAATTAGTTTGCAATGTTTAAAAATTGGGAAAGTTTTAGAGAACTTGGATTTGAGGAAATGGTACCTTCTCTAAAAACAGAAAAAAATCAACCAATTAGACAAGAACACTGCATTTCTGCATGGCAGCAAATCCACTGAGAAGGGGTGTGGTGTCTAGGCCATACCACCCTGAACATGCCCTATCTCGTCTGATCTCAGAAGCTAAGCAGGGTCGGGCCTGGTTAGTACTTGGATGGAAGAAGGGGTGGGGACTCTGTGACATGACATGGTGCCCAACTGGCCTGAGCACTTCAATTGTTTATGTTAACTCTCTGTTGGAGTTCAAGTCCACAGCCCCAAGACTGTATCATGCTTACATGTAGTTTGTGGAACATTAAGTTTAGTTACACACACAAATATACAGTAAAAAAGAGATATCACCTAATAAAAAATGTATTACAAATGTTTGGTTGGCTTTTATAAAGAAATACATCCTTTCAAAATAGAATTATAACACTGACACAGAGTTTGTGTGATATGAAAATTTTAACTGTACAGATATCAACCAAATGAAGTTTCATTTAAGCAGCAGAAAAGAAATGTAGTCTCTCATTCTCCTTTCTCTGTGTATAACTCTCATTGTAGATATGCAAACATATTAAGAGCAGAATGTACTCTAGAGATGGAAAAATATTCATACTTGTCCTCCCATGAAATGATCATGTGTTCAACAGCTGGGATTTGCTGAGACCCTCACTTATTACAATACCAATAATTACCTTCGCTAGTCCCACAAAACCACAAAATATTTGGCATGGTTCAGGACCACCATATTTAATAAATCTCATTTCATTACTCTTTTTGCAGCAATTTATTAACTTTTAAGGAGAACACATCAGTGGATTAATAGCAATAGCTTATAGTTTCCACACCCAGGTTGGGCCATTCTTAGTACACTAAAATGAATGAAGTCACAGGTCTGTAACTGAGGGCAGATTTAGTACCAGTATTGTCAAAGACTATAGTGTGAACACTGTCTTTTTCATGTTTCCATTTTCTACTGTTAAAAACTACTCATAAATGACATAAGTATTTCATTTAAGAAAAGATTGCATGTCTCAAAAACTATCTCCAGTAACAAAGGACAGGGCTGATCCTATGCCACTCATATTAATAACCAGAATAAGTCTTTTTTAATGAAGTTTGGATAATTGTAATAGTTGAAAAACATTTTAGAAGTTTAAATTTATTTAGAACATTATGTATTCTAAAGAATTAAAAAACAAGTTAAATGAGTTAAAATTTTTAACATTTAATTTGGACATTTTTCATCTCTAATTTTTTTATTGTGTATGTAGGGACTGAGCTGAAGTGTACATTTGTACTGTCTATGAAAAACATGGCTTAGTCAGTAAATGAATAGTATGAATAATATTTTAAAGGAAGTATTTACTTACCAAAGGAAATAATTTGTTTTCCAACACTTGAGATTTCTTTTATTTATAAAACACTCGATTCAAAGTGTAGGCAAGAGTAGAACTTCTTAGATATGCTAATCATTTTTATCTCTTTAAATAAATATGGGCCTGAACTGCCAACACTTGTTAGTCATTTTCCTGGTTACTGTATGTACTTGAAAATAATAAAACTGTGAAATGGCCCTGTTGGTTCATATTAGTGAGTTTTTCTATATGTACTTATATTTTGGGTTTGGATAATTTTCATCGGCCACTGATGTCTAAACTATAGCAGACTGCACGGTTTACAGCTTAGAGAAATCTAGTTGCACCCAGCAGTGAAAAGTATTGTAGGTGAAATTGTTCTTCAAGCCATGTGGTCTTAACCTTGCTAAGCCTTTGTTTCCTCAATTGTAAAATGGAGGTCATAACAGTACCATTTCCTAAGGATATAGAGATGATTAGTAGAGATAAGGCAAGCACTTTCTTAGTAAACAAGATCCACATTATTATCATTCCTAATGTGCATTGAAGCCCCTATGGAATGAATTATGGATTTTCTAATTTATACGGCTTTGTCCCCATTTTGCAGAAGAAGCCACTGAACCTCCGAGAATATAAAGAATTTGCTCCAATCACATGTGTTGAAGAACCATTCTCCTAACTGCTTCTGCTTGTAAACTGGCTGTGAGCAGGGCACTCTTTTGCTGCAAAAGCAATCTAAGAAATTTATCAACACAGAATCAGTGATCACCCATGAGTCTGGTTTTCAGATAGGCTTTGTCGGATCAACCTCACTATTTTGAGGTTGTACCCTGTGCAGGGAAGATAGTCATCGTCTACTCCTCCACTCCTCCACACTCTGACGCTCTCCATTATGAATTAAGTTCTAAGAATTTCTATCTCCTTACTCCCCAAGGATTCTCAACCACAATCATCTCTGGCTTGTATTTTCACCCTCCTAGTTAATTGCTTTCTTAGACTCTTCCATTAGGTTAGTCAGTGTCTACCTCAGCAAATAACTTCGCATCATTATCAAGGAACAAGAAATTGTTTGGATTGTGGACTGGTTTACAAATACTGCAAGTTTCAGTTCATACCATTTCATGACCCACTAACCTGCGGGAGAACATGGCCCTGAGTACAAAGGAAACATTGTTTCCTTAAGTCCTTTGCCCAACTACCTGAAGGTTAATGAAAGGAGAGGCACTGTTGGCAGTGGTGGTGTCGGTAGTGATAGTGACAGTGGTGGTGACAGCAGGGGTGATAACAGTGATGGTGAATTTTGTTCAAACATGTTGTCACCTCACCCAGAGAGTGCCAAATGAGGTACAAACATTTTAAGAAAGGAGAAAACTGTATTAAAATTGTAATACTCAATATATAGCGATAACAAAAGATGAATACAAGTCATGTCTGACTTCTGCAATTACAAGAGGTGCTCAAAATGGTTTTACCATCAGCATCCAGACACCTCTGCTTATAGAAAACCACTGCTTAAGCAACCTTGACCCAAGTGTTCACTTGTTTTGCTGCACATGCCGTTTAAATTTCTTCCCAAAGTACCGCCAGTGTATCTGGTTTTCTACACCCCATCCTTTAAGGTCCCCCATAGGTAGAAGTCAAGGGGTTTTTAAGTCAAGAAAACATGGGGGAAACTCAAACAACGTTCTTGAATTTCAAATACCACTTCAAAATGGTCTTGTGCTCCTCAAACAACAACATATCCGCCATTTTCTTTGATTGTCCTGCCTGTCACATGGTGACCCTAGCATTTATTTGATTAACGCCATCTTTTGAGCGAATCTCATACTACACATTGCTATCATAATTCAACTTTGAAAAGCAATACATAGACAACATCTCTTAAAATGTGTATACATTTCTTAGGCACCCCCCGGAAGTTGTATGAGTATAGGATTTCATTCTACTCTGACAATTTGAAATTATCTTGTCTGTTTCATAATTTATCAGGAACTTATGAGGTGAAAATTGAGAGTTCCCAAATAAACAATATCTCTATTTTCCTCTAATGGTATAGGTCTTTATATTTGTTGTTGTTATTTTTTTCCTTTAAAATTTAAAGCATCTTCTACCATTTGCTTAAAACAAATGTCTTTCATTTCAGGCCAGGGATGAAACGAAGCGCTGTCATATAGATTCGGATAACTTACCAATTCTTGGGGATTCTAGGCGTGGTACATATGCTAACCAAAATGTAAACTCCCAAATGGATTTCTAAGTATCTACGGAGAAAACAATATTATGTTTGTCATGTTGAGTAACTGAGAAATTTAGAAGAAGAAATGTAATTCAGAGAGCTACTTTACATCACAATGTTTGTAGACCCCAAGCTGCCCCACCTGGGAGCAGAAGACGTGTTAAGTGTGCTCAACCTCAGGCTTTGGGAAGGGCAGGCAGGAGAATGGGGCCACACCCTGCAGAAAAGCCTTAGAAAGGTCTCAAAAAGCACCGAAGAGACTGTGAATAGTTTGCACAGAGTGCGGAACAAAGTTTCCTGGGCTCTTTTATGGCTTTGTCTGTTCTTGCTGTCTATGACCTCAGGCTCCCTGTGGCCTCCTTCCTGTATCTGTAAAATGGAAGAAAGCAACTCCAGAACCTCTACTCGGCTTTTCTCCCCGCAGGGGCCGGAGGCTGCCCAAGCCACGCACTATAAAACTCACAGATCCTTTGCTCTAGGTGTGGTTAAAAGAACAAAATTATTATAATTATTGGGCGTAACTTTAGTCACTCTGCATCACAGCTTCCCCTAAATGTGCGCCCTGGATGTGCCCATCTGTTAGTACCAAGAAAAGAAGGTGACTGCGGGAATAGGAAGGCTTCCGCTGATAGGCTGAATTTTGCACTGTTTTCTACAGCCTGTCTTAATCATCACCTGCAAAGCTACAATTTTGCCAGTGTGTGCTGGCAGCCTAACCCAACGTCACTGTATCGCGGATTATCGAGGTGTCTCTCCACATGCCCAAACCTGCTGCATTCCCTTCCTCCTTTCCTCCACGCTTCATCAGCACTGTTCACCTCTTTCCACCACCCGTGAGCAGTGCCCAACGCAGCAGCCAGGAGCCAGCATGGCCCCTGAGCACGTGAAACCAAGCCGGTCTGAAGTGAGTGTGAAATACGCACTGAATTACCAAGACTTAGTGTGAAAAGAAGAATGTAAAACATCTCACTAATAACTTTTTAATATTGCCGGCAGGTTGAAATGATAACATTTTGGATATATTGAGGTAAATAAAATGTATGATTAAAATTAGTTTTACCTGTTTCTTTTTATTGTTTTTGAATGTGGTTGCTAGAAAGTCTGAAATCACAAATGTGGCTTGCATTTGTAGTTCACATTACATGTCTCTTCTATAGTGGTCTAGTCCAGTCCTTTGCATTAGTATGCTCTGTTTTAGAAAAATTAAAAATATATATCTCTTTAAACAACAACATCTAAGTCATTTTTATATACATATTAAATAGTTTCAAATGGATTATCAAACTAAAGTCTAAATTTTTTAAAAGAATTTATGTATCCAAAACAAAGTCAGTTGTACTGGAAATTCAAGCCTATTAAACCATAGGACAGATAGTGGGACAAGTTGTAACAACACAGAGGCATGTAATAAGAACAGTGGTACTAATCCTTTTTGTATCATAGACACATATTGTTCATTGAACAAATATTTATCATGCGCCTACGATAGTCAAGACTGTGCCAGTCTCTGGAAATAGAGCTGATAAATCTGATAAATTTTAGACATTCTCCCCAGAAAAATGCCTATATATGCATACTTACAGATTTGCATTCAATTTTAGGCTCTTGAGAATCTTCTGAAGCCCATCCAGTAATCCTAGATTGATAAATTCTGAATTTAAGAAAATAACATGGGCTTTAGGGCCAGACAGTTCTGGATTCGAATGCGGGCTCCACTAGCTACTAAAGTAACCTTGGGCTGCAGTTTATCTTCTCTAAGTTCCAGTTTTCTCATCTGTAAGACAAGGAGATATGAAACAAACAGGCGGATGTTATGAGGATTAGCCTTGAGACGTACAAAGGCCTTCCTTCCACATTTCTTCCTAAGCGCCTAAATGGGTGCTTGATAGATCATAACTATTATTTCTCATCTTGCCTTAGGTGAGAAAGTGGCTCAAAAGCGTAAGTTTGGGGACAGATGCTTTATGCCTGAATCTTTCTTTCTATGTCAAGTTCTTAAATTATATAGTAGTCCTAGAGGTTATTTTGCTGAAACAAAAATAAGAGTTCAGTTCTCCAATCTAGCCATGACCTTTCAAATAAGATGTCCAAAAATAGTGTGTGAATGGTCTGGGGTAATGTGGCTACAGAGCTGAGAACACATCTGCCCACACCTTGACAGATGCTATGCGGTACATATGCTTTCCTGTGTGTTGGAAACAAATTTGCATCTGCAAATCATACAGAAGGGTTTCCGTTTGGTGAGGAGGGAATTGGTATTTTGGGGAGAAGGAAGTTGTTTTGCAAAACTGTTCTGGTATGTATACTTCTCAGAGGCAATCTGAAGGCAACATCCAGCTGGCGCAAGCTAACTTTGGGATGAAAGTAGCCTTAAATGAATAATAACTTGGACTAAGAAGCTACACACCATACTATTCTTCCACCTCTTTTCTTTTCAATGCCACTCTGGAATAATCCATCCTCCAAATCATTAAGTTAAAGGTAGAGTGACTCACCAACGACCAGGACATGAGGATAAACCAGCGCTGTCATAATTTTTCAGACTCCTCTTTCCACTCACAAAAACAAGTTATGTATGGTATTTATGTCCATCTGTGTTGCTGGGCATTTTCCAAATGCCTCTTGGAGAACATTAAACAGGAAATTGATGCCACCGGGCAAATATTCATTCATCCCATCGTCTCTCACAAAAACAAGTACAGATTTGCTGTGGCTAGACTGACTTCCTGTAGTGTGCTGTTGCTTATTCAATTTTGCACTAGAAGGAAAAAAAATACATTCTCTGTTTCAATTGTAAAGCATGTTGACAATGGCTAAAATGCATAAACAAGAAGGCTTCCCTCATGAGAGCACTGAAGTATAGAATTCAATGCTTTATAAAATCACAAATTTCAAAGGGTAATGATTATTCTTCACACCTATTGATGAAAGTCAATTTGTGTCAAATTAGACATACCAAATTTGGTTTAAACAGTATGTGCTCTAGTTCTCAAATGGAAAACAAAACAAAACAAAACAAAAAACACGTAAGCATTTGGCCACTGCAGCTTTTCATATGAGGATAGCATCTCTTTCTAACCTGTTAGAGAGGTCTTGGGTTAGTGGTCTCCTCAGCTTCCATTTCTCTCAGCCTAGAATCTGTTTTGGGATTCATGAGATTCTGGAGAAACTGAATCTACTTCCAGCCCCAGAATTAGAGGACGTGACTTAGGTTAAACTATTCAATGCATTCTCTCCCCTGGCCATAGATACTAGTTCAAAGGGGCATGTGACCTAAGTTCATGCTCACCCAATCAAAGTCAATCTTGAGGCTTTTGCTGGGAAAAACGTCATTCTCTTTTTCTTGATAGACAAGAAAACTGAAGCAGTTGGCAGTTATCTTAGGGTCGTGATGGGGTCTAGCCTTAAAATAAAACAAATACTATGGAAGATAAAATAGAGAATGTGAACTAAGCCAGGTCCCAGATGTCATCATTTAACTGATAGGTCAAGTTTTGCCTGAAGATGTATCTCTGGACCATTTAGCATATGAGGATTGTCCAGCCATGTAATATGAAAAATAGAGGCATTTATGGCTGGATTTTTTTTCCAGACAGCACTCATGTAAACTATGAAGCATGTATATTGTTTAAACTAACTTGATGCACACTTTCTGTAATTTGCAACCAAAGCCTCTTAACTATCCCTTGAAAAATATTTTTAAAAGAAAGGGAAGAGGACGAAGAGAGAATTAATGGGCTGCTTTTAAGATCACTTTTATAACTAAACACAGAAGATCTAGACCAATAAGGAATAAAAGAATGATTACTATTGAAAACAGGAGGAAAAATACATGTCTCAAAGTGATGAGTAACTACCACAGTGATGTGGGTAAGAGAAGAGTCATCCGGGTAATTCGCCTGGGCCCAGGCAGAGCCATAGGGAAGGGAGGGAGAGAGGAGGGTTTAGTGCAGAGAGAATACACTGTCAACCAAGGCCATTCTTATCTACTCCTACTCCCAGATTGAACTATTTAGCAACATACGAGTAGGCAACTCGCAATTGTCAGTCACTTGACCTACAACCTCTCAGCTGGTTTTTGCCACCTCCTTCTGAAGAATTATGCTATCATCATCATGTTCCATTTTATAGCCTGGAAAATTGAGGCACAGGGACCTCAAGTATAGTAAACAAGCAGCAGAAAACAAACTCAGAGCTCAGATCTTCTTATTCCAAAGTCTATAATCTTTTTCATACAACATACATCATCCTTGAAGGTTGTCCTTTTGGTATTGTATTTGGTAATTGAGGTCATCTAGGATGAGACCTGAAGGTATTTGACATCTGACTTCATTCCTACCATTTCTTTCAGACCTTCCTTCACCAAAAATAACAAGAATTGATGTTGTCCACATAGTCACATAATTTCCTTTAGCGTTGGTCTAGGTTCTGAAAGTATCCCCTCTCTACCCTCCATGACCCAATACCATCAAAAATCGTATTTCCTCAATCCCTGAAGACAACAAAGTGTTCAGGAGTGGGTTTGCAGAATGAATGCACACTAAGATGTGAAATGCTGATAACAGCTTCTAGTGTTAATCCTATCTCTGCACATGAGTACGCTATGTGTGGGAACTTGGAGAGATAATGCCTTCCATTGAAGAAGTTAATCTTCCGGTCAGAATTTCAGGTAGTGTGGCAAATTAGAAGCAAAAATATTTGGGGTAGGTGTCTTTCCCGGTAATCTTCCTATATAACCCACTTCTTTTTTCACCTACCCACAAGGCTTCACTCTGCTCCAACCCACAAGTTTGCAGATAACTTTGGATACACCTTGATGATTTTATAGAACTACTCTTTCACCAACCTAACATGAATTTGATCATTCCCGAAGTAAATCTGAACACCTCCCAGCATCACTCAACGTTACTGAGTGTGTTCTGTATGTCAGCACTGCACAAACATACAGGCAATTTGACAGCTTGGGGTGTGGATTCAACAGATACCATGCGATTTAGGCTCTTTCAAGTGACAAGGTACCGAGGCCTACTCAGGATATTTCAGGATCTGGAAATTACTGGAAAGATACATGTGAAACTATGGAGAACAAGACGCAGCTTTTAACCACCCCAGTGTCACAGAGAACTAGATAGAACACAGCACAGTCTGCAGCAAGAGCTTCCAATGCCTTGAGGATACGATAAGAGCTCTGGTCATCTGGTCCTTGGCTCAGGCTTGTTTCTTTATCCTTGCTCTAGTGAGTCCACTATTATTGTGACTCAGCTATCATCTATCTTCATTAATTTTCCTTTCTTTTCTGAGTACTTTTCTCTACTTCATGGCTTCTACTAACTCGCTGCTTCTGATTCCAGCCTTATCTGATTCCTGACGTATCTCTAATCACTGCTCTCTCCTGCCCGTTGCCCACTTTTTGTGACTCCATCCAGGAGAGAGGATCCTGTTTGGGTCTGTTGGTCACTTTCTAGTCCTGAGCTTCTATTTTAGGCTAAGTTGTCAGACCTGCCCCGCTGTGAGTTTCTATGGACCAGGCACCAACCTCGGGTTTAACCAGTCATGTGGTTGTCAGCATGCAGCCTCTAGCAGTTCCCTGGGGAGACTTCCTTCTCTGCTCATCTCAGCAACAACCCTTCCCCAAGGAAAAACAAAAACAAAAAGTAAGACTAGACCAGCTAGAGCAGAGTGACAGGTCACTATATATTTAGTGGTCACTTAGAAGGAAAGAACAGAACATTAGGTGGTTAGGCACTGAAAACACCATTTGAAAAATAAAGTAGTGAAACTGGTGAGGCTACTAAAAATCATATAATACTCCTTTTAGGTGTCATGTAATCATAACCTAAAAAGAGTGTTATATGTTCCAAAAGTACTTTAAAGACAAGATAATTGGGAATCACAATAATAATTCATAGAAAAATGAGCTAGAAGAACTTGTAAGTACATAGCAATCCCCTTGTCCAACACTCTCTTTTTGTAATTGGGAAAAGCCCCAGAAGTTAATTGACCAATTAATTAATTCACACAGGTGAATTACTGACTCATGAGTGGTGACCAATAAACCACCAGTTTAGATTTATGAGCTAGTATGGAATTTCCTTCCTAAAGATGGAGTAGATCACATTCAATGCTCAAAGAACACAACTAATTGTCTCAGTGAATGTGGACAAGGGTAGATAACAAAGTTAGGCATAGTGGTTTAAAGTATTCACACAGGATAAAGTTTGTGTTTTCTACAGGGGTACAAGATATAGTGAGATATAACAGAAAAAAAGAAAAAGAAAAAGTAAGTATTTGAGATTCGAGTCTCATTCCTGCCTGTAACCAGCTATGTGTGCTTGGACTACCCTCTGGGTCTCAGGCTCAAAATCTAAGGAAAAATTAGGCCACAGGACCACTCAGTTTCCACGTACCCGTGACTCCTTTAGCTCTGCCCATTTTTGGAATAACAACATGTACTTTTTGGGGTTAAGCCAAGTGGACTAGACGTACCAAACCAACTGATTGGCAGTCAACTAAATTGAGAATTTAATAGACTGTTCTCAAAACTATCTAAAGGCAAGTAGATTAAGGAATGGATTTGGCATTTCATGGAATTTTGGCTTAGATTTGTTGAAATCTCCAAAAGTACTCAGAAAGGCATTTAAAATCATAACATTTCACATAGAAAAAGAAAACATCTCGATAGTGCATGATATATGGAGACATTTAAACATTGAAGCATTTTTTTCGTCCTAGTTAGCTGAAAATATAAGAGATATGACAATTATCTAGTACACAAAGTGGCATTTTAATACTTTCTCACAGCAATAAATTTTTGTTTTTGTTTTTGTATTTGTTTTTGTTTTGTTTTTTAATTCATTTTTATTGTTAGACTTATTGGGGTGACATCTGTTAGCAAGGATTACATAGGTTTCAGGCATACAATTCACAGCAATAAATTTGATGGATATAAAACTAAAACTGGACCATGTATAGAGGAGGGTCTCCCAGTTGGAAGTCATACTTGGAGATAGCCAACAAACCGTTAGGCCACTGCAGATGGTTATACACCAAACAACTCCAGGAGATGCCATTTCTGTGGAATTGGCATGGGTGGTGCTGTCTTGGGTTACACACTGCACAAGTTGCAAAATGATCCATAGTAACCATGACAATGGAAATATTAATGGTGTCTTTCAGAATACCAGGTGCTAAATGATATTTCAGTTGTCTGCCTTCGTACTAGCTCTTCTCATGATGTTTCAGAATAAGCAACTGTCCAGAATAAGCAACTGTCCAGAATAAGAAGCATATGGCAAAATTGTTTCAGTTGGACAAACAACGTATTTTTTTCTACTTACTTTTGATCACTATTGCATCCATTTATAGTAAACACATAGTCAGAAGAACTGCCTGGATTTTAATCTCAGCTTTGGGAATGCTACGAGGACTGACAATTAAGTTCGCGAACTCATCCTAGAGAAAGTGCTAGGTAACTCATTGCTAATATCAACGCGGTCACCTTCAAAGTACTTCCTTGGGTAGCTATGCACCAACATCAGTGCCTTATTCACCCTTCAAAACAATTTTGGAACTCTTTCTGGAATGGCCATCAGAGCTGCTGTCATATTAACTTTGATGTCCTGAATATCATCAAAATGTCTTCCTTTCAATATTTCCTTTATCTGTGGGTAAAGAAAAAAGTCATTGGGGGACAGAGCAGATAAGTAGGGAGAGTGTTCCAATATGTTATTTGTTTACTGGCTAAAAACTCCCTCATAGACAGTGCAGCGTGCGCTGGTGCATTGTCATGATGCATTGTCATGATGCAAGATTTCAGGTCAGGTCATTTTTGTCTAACTTTCTCACACAGCCTTTTCAGCACTTCCAAATAGTAAAGTTGGTTGACTGTCCAGTTGGTACAAATATACAATGAACAATCCCTCTGATGTCAAAAAAACTTTATCAACATCATTTTGACTCTTGATTTGGACTGAAGGAACTTTTTTGGTTATGGAGAATTGGCTGACTTCCATTGTGCACTTTGATGCTTGTTTCAGGGTTGTATTGGTACCCCCATTTTTCATCACCAGTGATAACAGGGCCCAAAACATTGTCTTGCCCCTCCAAAAGGTCTTGGCTTTTATTCATCAGTGAGCTCCTTCAGGATTATTTTTGCACACACCTTTCTCATGCCAAGACTTTCAGTTAAGATTTTCCTAACTGTTTATCAATGTTTACTTCATCTGCTATGCTTCTCACAGTCAACTGACAATTTTGACACACAATTTGACAAATTTTTGCAATGTTTTCATCAGTTCTGCTTATTACTGGCCGCCCTGACCTCTCTTCATCAGTGACACTTTCTCTGCTCTCAAAAAAACGTGTAATTCATTTGTACATTGCCGGTTTCTTCATGGCATTATCCCCATAAACTTGGACTAATATGTTTCTGATTTCACTTCCACTCTTGCCAAGTTGAACAGAAATTTAATGTCTGTTCATTGCTCTAATTCAAGTTCCGACATTCTTGCGATGGTACACAAAAACATGCAGTGACAATAATGAACGCTGCTTAGCAAGACACTGCCACACGTCGACATGAACACAGCTCTAAGACACAGATATACCAAGGTTATGACATCTTACCATTCTGTTTGTACAAGGTAAGCACATGATGGCAAGTTTGCAAACTTAATTGTCAGACCTCTACTTAACCTCTCTATGTATCAGTTTCCTCATATATAAAATGGGGATAATAAGAGTAGCTACGTCATAGGGTGTTTATAAGAATTGAATTAAACGTGTTCAGCAGTCCCCAACCTTTTTGGCACCAGGGACCAGTTGGTGGAAGACAATTTTTCCATGGTGTGGTGAGGGCGGTGTGGGGTGTGCATGCGCAGTTCACAATAGGGTTGGCACTCTTATGAGAAATCTAATGCCAATGCTGGTCTGACAGGTGGCAGAGCTCAGGTGGTAATGAGAGCAATGGGGAGCAGCTGTAAATACAGATGACACTTCCCTTGTTGGCCTGCTGGTCATCTCCTGCTGTGCTGCCTGGTTCCTAACAGGCACAGGTGGATCCCAGTCAGTGGCCTGGGGGTTGGGGATGCCTGTTTTAAAGTACTTACTTAGCACAGTGCCTGGCACATAGTAGCACTATGTATGGATTTGTTAAATAAATAAATAAAACAGACAAGTACATATTTATTATCATTTACTATTCCAGAAATTTCTATTTGTTAAACAGAATGTTGTATTAACCTGTGTAACTGATAGTACACTTTCAGTTATACATCCAGCTAAATTAAGACAATAATTAAAACTGAGAAAAAATAAAATATTGAGAAGTGTTTAAACATTTCCTTCTCCAAAATAGGTTACACATGAAAAATATGAGTTAAAGAACTACATTCTTAGCAGTAAAGTGCTATTTAAGATTTAAAACAAGTGTGTAAGTTCAGTATTAGGGGCATAAATTAGGTGTGGTCAGACAGGATGAAAAAGATCACTCTTATAGGTTTTATTTCTTTATCCAAAATCATAAGGACAAACTGTTTTCATAAACTGACTATGGCTAATTTGAGTATATATAAACTCAAAGAAGTTCATTTTCTCTACTAATTTGAATTAATTACACAAATAGCATAACAACAATAACAGAAGGAAGAAAATACCATTAACACTTAAACTGTGACACATCAGAGTTTTCCTTTTTCGGTGCTTCTTTCTATAAAGTCTATTTGCTTGCCCTTATTTGCATAGTGGTTGAAAAAAGTAAGGTGCTCTGTAAGCCCCAATCTCTTCTCTTTCTTTACCACAGCACATACCCCTTTGGGAGAAGCTTATACCCACTCAGTAAATACTCACAAAACACCTTCCATATGCCAAACACCATTCTAGGTACTGGGGCCATCATGATGAACAAGACAGACAAGGCCTCAGTCCTCAAAGAACTTAATTCTAGTTGGGAATAAACATGTAAACTAATAAATAAAAGTAACTCCAGACTTTTGGGTCCAGGAAAGGCCCCTCTGAGGATATTTGAGTTGACAGAGGAATGACTAGGAGGTAAAAGCCTTGCAATGAGCAGAAGGCATCAGGAACAGCACATGCAAATGCCCTGACATGAAAAAGAGCTTAACATATGCAAGGAAACAAAAAGAAGCCAATGTGAATGGCTTTAGTGAGCAGGGACCCCAGAGGTAGACAGAAGTCTGCTTTGGAGGGCTTTGGAGTTCATGTTGAGAAGTTTGGGTTTTATTCGAAGTGCAGCCAGAGGCCTTTGGCAAAGTTGAAGCAGAGGCAGTACGTGTTCGGTCCTAACTCCTAGGTTACTCTGCTTGCTTAGTGGAGAGTAAATGATGGTGAGGCAAGAACGGGAAAAGAGAGCTTCATTAGGAGGCTATTGCATTAGTCAAAGCAAGAGAGGATGGTGGCCTGGACTGGGACAATGGCAGTAGAGGTGGAATGATGTAGATGGAGCCAAATATACTCTGTAGGTAGCATCTGCAAACTCACTGATGCACTAGATTCAGAGGATGAGGAAATGGGCAGAATCTAGAATAAGTGGGATTCTCATTTTTTGGGTTAAGCAACTCAGTGTATGATGGAGGTGTTTACTAAGACTGAGAGGGCCATATTTAGGACAGAACTCAAGAATATTGTTTTGTTTTTTTAATGTAAATTTAATTTGCAATACCAATTTGGTGTTTACCTGGAAATGTCAGTTATGCATTTGGATACATGAGTCTGAAACTCAGGTTAGTTATGTATTGGGGGGTCATCAGCACATATGAACATTTAAAACCACAGGACCAGAAGAGAAGTAAGGAGAAAGAATTAAAAAGCAGGGCCCGTGAAAGTCCAACTGATGTGGGCCATATAGAGCAGCCATCCCCCCACTTCACTAAAGACTCCTTTCCCTTGTCTCTTTAGCTCTTAGTTTCACCTTTTCTTAATTGCTTTCCTTATCAATTTTCTCTGGCTCCTCACCCCGAGCAACAGACTTTCTATCCTGAAACCACCTAGTGACAAGGGCTTTAAAACCTAGTTCTCTGATCAATGCCTTTAAAGAAACTGAATTATTTTCTCCTGATCTAGAAACCATCAGGATACTAATAGTGCCCCAACAAGGCTTCCAGCCCATCTCAACCAAAGGAGTCAACATGGGGTATCTCGAGACCCCTTCCCCCCTTTAGATCAGATAGGGTGAGAGCTCCGTGGATCTCCAATAGGTAGGGACAACGACCATTTTCAGCAGGAAGCAGATACAAAAGATGAGACCTCCACCCCCTCGGCTTTCCATGAAGATTTGTGGGGATCACGTCTCCCAAGAGGATGTGAGGAAGGCGGATAGAATAGGGAAATCTTGACCTCCCCCATGAGACTGCCTGCTGGAATTGTTATGCCTAGACACCACCCTTTCACAAGTAATCCCTGTCCCAGGCTAGGGGGAAGTTCCAGACAAAGACAGGGAAGTCAGAGGGCCCAAGAAGCCCACCAGCTTGGGCCAGCTCCTAACACCTGTGCAGTGAGAGTCACCTGAACCTCATTATACCATCATTGTAATATCATACATATGCCCAGAAGTTCATTAATATCATAACAGACTGAACTCTGGGAAGAGCATGCGCAGTCAGAAGGCAGACCCTTTGTCAATCAAATTTGTCAATCAAGAGACCCCACGCCAAGAGGTGTCTCCCCTGAAGACTTAGAATAAAAGCCCCAAAGCCTCGTTCATCGGGGGTCCTGAGCCACTTTCTTTGCTGGAGCCCGCTCCTACCTCTTTGGAGTGTACTTTCCCCTCAATAAACTATCTTTTTGTTTCACCACTTTACTTTTGTGTGTGTCTCATTCAATTCTTTGCTCGAGATACCAAGAACCTGGACGTCGTGTCGACAAGGACACCCCATTTTCCGGTAACACAACTTCTGGATGTTAGACAGAGGTGAAAGACCCAGCTGTAAAAATTTAGAGGAATTCAGTGATTTAGGAAGAAAATCAGGACAGTGTGATGTCTCTGAAGCCCAGAGCATAAATTGAGCCAAAAAGTAGCAAGTTCTTGTCTTTGAATGTTGATAACAGGTCAATTTAAGTAAGAAAGAAGAAAAATCCATTGGTTTTTGGCAATATGAAGATTTTAAGTGATTTTGACAAGATCATTCCAGAGGAGTCCTAGTGATTGAAGCCAGAATAAAGTGGGTTGAGACTGAATGAATTCAATACAATTTCAGTAAAACTCCAAGTAGGATACTTCTTAAAAATTGACAAACTGTTTCTAGAATGCATATAGAAAAGCAAAGGGTCAAGAGTAGCCAAATCTCTTTTAAAGACCAGTGGGAGATTTTGCATATCAGATATCAAGACTTGTTAAAAATCTAAAGTAGTTATGGACCACTGATATATGAACAGATCATGGCAGATTATTCAATAAACAGAATGATTGGTTACCCACATGGGAAGATTAAAATTAAATTCCTACCTCACACCATTCTGAAATATCAATTACAGATGGATTGAGAATGTAATCTCAAAGGCAAAATTTGAAAACTTTTAGGAAAAAATTTTATGACCTCAGAATAGAGAAGAATTCTAATGTAAGACATACAAAGCTCTAACCATTAAAGGAAAGACTGATAAATTTTACTACATTAAGATTAAGAACATCTGTTTCTCAAAAGATACCATTAAGAAAGCAAAAACACAAACCACAAGCTTGGATAGGAAGAGATGTTTTCAAGAACTGATTCACAAAGGATTATGGTCCAGAATATCTAGAGATCTTCTACCAATCACTATCAAAAGACAATTGACCTGATAGAAAAGGCAAAGGACATACAAAGGAATTATACAGACGCGAAGTCCCTAATGGCAAATAGACATATGAAAAGATGTTCAACCTTTTTAATAACAAAGAAAATTGAAATTAAGATGATAATGGAATAACATTTTACATTCACTAGGCGGATGAAATTAAGAAGTCAGACAATACCAAGTAGTGGAAAGAATAGAAGCAGTCAATAGAAACTCTTAAAAATACTGCTGAGCATTCAAATTGGTATAATCAACTTGGAAAATAGGATTATCTTATAAAACCGAACAGTCATATAGCCAATAGCCCAGCAATTCCATCCTAATTAAATGAATGCCACGTTCATAGCCTCACTGTTCATAAAAGTAAGCATGAGAAACAACACAAATATCCATTGACCAGAAAATGGATTAGTAAATTACAGAATATTCTCACAATGCACCACATTTAAATATAAATGAACTGCAGCTACATGAAATAACATGGAAAAATCATATTCCATACATACAGTATGGCATTTTTGTAAAGCTTGTAAATAAGAAAAACATAACATTATATTGTTTGGGGATACATTATCTTAGTCAAATTGTAAGGTACCATTGTGGCCCCATGCCAACACCAGGCTTCTCTGAGGAGCAGGCGGTTTAAACAGACTGCAGCTGGGGAATTAAGGAATAAACTTCTTGTTTTGGGAGTGGTGGCTAAGTGTCTCAGGAAGTTCACACACACACACACACACACACACACACACACACACACTCCCCATCCTGCCCAGCTCTGACCCAGGGGTGGGGTGTGAGGAATGAACACAACCAGAACGCTGGAATCTGATATTGTTGGTTCCTCCTCTCAGCTGCTGAAGGCTTTTCTTTTGTCCTGTAGAACAGGAACTTGCCTTATATCCTATCCTGCGTGTTCCTACAGTATGGCTCCTTAGAATAAACTATGGTTTCTTGGCTCTTGATAAAGCTTTTGGAGTTTTGATTCAATCGTTTTCTGTCTCAAAATGCCAGACTTTTGCAAATGAAAAGGGCTTGCCCTCAGGCCATTTTGTTTCCCTAGGGACTTAAAAAACTATTTTGAAATTCAAAAATCTAGGCAATAACCTCTTTGTTCTGTGCTGTATCAAATCCTCCCCTTCCTAGGACAGGAAGCCTCAGATTCTAGGTCTATTCTTAATGAATGTGAGAGTGAAAAAAGAAAACAAAAATCTAAATTACTGAAGGGGAAAAATACAACTGGAGATATTTAAAAATATTATCCTGCTTTGCTCTTTAGCATGGGCTTCCCTGCCCTTCATGCCACATGGTTTTTTCTTTTCTTTCTTTTTTTTTTTTTTAATCATTCCAAGTGCACTCCTCGGGAGTTCCCCGGTGGTGTAGTGGCTTAAGGCTTCGGCGCTGGCGCTGTCAGTGCTGCGGCCTGGGTTCGATTCCCAGTCAGGGAGCTACCCACATACCAAAAAGCAAAACAACAACAACAACAAAAAACCAAGTGCACTCCTCAATACTTTCCCAATGCATTTTGCACTCCAGCTCCCCCTGATTTCAGCACTTGTAATTCCCAAGCGCATCCAGCATTTTGATGGCATAATGCCTTTGCACGTGCTGTTTCCTTCTGCCTGAACTGTCCTTTCTTTAAGTCAGCCTCCTCATGTTATAAGATTGAAGCTCTTAAACACAAGATGAAGCTATTTTCAGCTCCAAGCCCACCGTTCTTCCCTCTTGCGTGATGCTGGGATTGGGCCATGCCAACCACCCTTCTCTTTTGCCCGCAGAATTCCTTGTGGTTTCTGTCCATAGGGGGCGCTAAATTGAGACCAGAAAGCATGAGGAAGTTGGAGGGACTTCTTCCCTCCTACCTGCTCACGGTCGGGGGACTGTCACCACACGGACCTTTCATCCCGACAGCGGCAGCTGTTGCTCGTCTCGCTTCTTCTGGACTCCTAGAACCAGCATCTCTCCCCACCTTCCTCAGAAACGCCCGCGCCAGCGGACCTCCGCCGAGGCCCGGGTCCCCTCGCTGTGCGGTAGCTCTCCGAGCTCCTAAAGTACCGTAACCCTAAGCTCTTCCCTTTGCTCAGACCTAGGAGCTGGGGTTGCCTCCTGAAGTTACTATTTCTGTGAAACCTAAATTCCCTTTTTGCCTTTTCAGTTCTCCAAGACTGGCTTAATCATTTCCCTATATTAAATTTTCTCTGTGCAAATGCTTACTATGTTTCCTGACTGGTATTTGTCTTCAGTTAAGTGAAGGGTAGCAGAATATACCACCCCAAAATATGCCACTTTGACATAAGGATTATTTCCAGCTGAAGACACTTGGGAAGAAACATACAGAAGCTCTCTGTCCTCCCGCTATTTGCCTAAAAGCAGGACAGATTTGTTAAGGTGTGCCCTCTACCTCTCTACCGGAAGTTAATCACCCCAGAGAAATCTACATAACAAACTACAAACTAGCCCTTAGGTTCTGTTGGCCCCCCATATATTTACCTTCCCACAATTTCCTGCCCCAGAAACTCCAAGGCCTTTTCCTTTGTCTTGTCACTTCCTTAAACACTTATTGTGCTTTCTGTTAAGACTCTGAGCCTAAGTTCTTACCACCCGTTTGAGTTACTCACTTCTGAGTATTCCTGTGTATATGTGTAACGCACACATTCATAAAATTCTGTTGGTTTTCTATTTGATAATCTGTCTTTCATCAGCATATTGCAGAACCCCAGCCAATAAACCTAAGACGTGGAGCCGGAAAACAGTTCTCCTCCCCTACAAAGGACTTTCTGGACTATTTCACCTACTACCTACCCACCAAAGCATTTGTTTTTGTGCTTCCATGGCACCTTGGAGATGGCTCTTTTCAAGTGCTTATCACAGTGTATTATAATAATTTTCTCATATGATAGTGTCCCACCACTGGGGTGATAGCCCCTCAGAAGTAGAGATCATGTTTTATTCATCTTTCTAGTATCTGTTTCTATCACCATGAATACACACTCTGTAAGTGATCCTTGAATTAACAATCAAATGAATGAATGAAAACATGACTGGAATGGTCATGTGTTTTATCCTGACGCCTCTGTATCTACAGAATAAATCCCAAGGACCCCTCAGACTGGCCTCTGCCTGCCTCTCAGCTCTATCTCCCTCCCACCTCTGTCTTCCCAGCCACACTGAAGGGTTCACAACTCCCAGAATACACCTCTAAGATGTGTCCTCAGTGTCCTTTCTCCCTGAAATGCTTGTTTATGTCTGATTCCTCTACTACACCACAAGCAGTTTGAGGTGCCCAGGAAGAGTCCCAGAATCCAGCAGTCACTCAGCGCATGATTATTAAGTAAGCATTTCCATGTTGCTGCAGTTTCCATAATTATCATGTTTGATTCTTGCACAATACTTAAACTGCTCATATAACATGATTTAATCACTACTTTATTATTGGATATTAGCATAGTTTCCAACATTCTCTGTTATGATTAATGCAGTCTAGTATGTTTTTGTGCAAAGAGCTTGTTTTCTCATAGAGTTATTATTATTTTTTCTTAAGAGAAAGTTTGAGTATGAGTTAGTAAAAAAAGGAATTTTCATTTTTCTCAGTCAGTGTCAATGATGGTGGGCCTAAGTCCTAGGGATGCTTTTGGAGTCACCATGTATTCAGAAGACCGATGAAATAATTTGACTGACAATAGTTTGAACTATTTCCCGAATGACTTGCAAGTCAAGATGCCAGTGCCCAAGTATTCCAGACCCAGTACGTCTACATGTCTGAACTGTCACTGTCTCCAGCTTCTCTTTGAGTACAGCGAGGCGGAGAACAAATAGGTGGCATTTGGCCTAGGGGATGGAGTGGTTGGGGTTTGAAGAACAAGACAATGTATAATTGGCTTCACAATAGAAATGAACATCAGGGAGTTCCCTGATGGTGTAGTGGCTTAAGACTTCGGTGCTGGCACTGTCAGCATTGTGGCCTTGGTTCGATTCCCAGCCAGGGAGCTACCCACATGCCAAAAAGAAATGAACATCAACTGAAACCACCATCATTGAATCATACCGAGGTTCTTTCTCACTCTCTTCCTCTGACAACCTCAGAAAAATAAAGGAATCCCTTGATATACAAAACAGAAAAACACAAAAATTTATAGGCGTATAAGTTCCCTCTACTGAACTTAGTGTTCCTACTTGGTTTTTAAATTATATTTGGGTCCACCCCCGAACTCTGACATGAAGTCCTCCTCCACATCTTCTAACCACTAGTCTCAAAGACGTTTAAAACTTCCAAGTGAAATAGGAGAGAGGCAGACAGAGAAGGGATTGAGAGGAAATGATGTGAGCCTAAATTGGACTTGAGTTCTTCCTTTGGGACAGAAACCTTTCTGAACCTGTGTCTTCATCCGTAAATTCAGTAGAAGACCTCCAAAGTCCCTTCTAACTCTGAGGTCCTATGACCTTTTACATTTTATTCCTGGTATTGTTACCCAACAAGGGTCTGCTGCCCAATGCGCATAGAAGCGTAAACTATGACATGAATTTTTGAGAAAAGAAAGAGCTATTTTTTAATGCTGAGTCAACTGGCAGGGGATAGGGGGCATCACTTAAATCTGACTTCCCCATCTGGGGCTGGACAAGTTTTAAGGGTTAGGGAGAATAGGGTGCATGAGGTAATGCTGGTGGGGCAAGTTCTGATTGGAGGGTTTTGGAACTTGGTTAATTATGGCATAAGGTCAAGGGGCAAGAGGCAGCAAAAAGAATTTCAGTCTGGCAGGGTTTGATTGTTAGCTCTGTATTTGTCCATATGTGGTCTAGGCACCCGATCTTTCTTATTGAAGGAACTCTTTCTTCATAAGAGAATCCGGGTGGCCACATTTCCATTACTTGAGTTCTGTACACTAAAGAATCTTGTTCCAGGGTCATCTTGAGGACAGGGGTGGCACATGTGCAGTGCTGTCTCTATAAAATAATTCAAAAATAGCATTAATCACCAGATTGCTTTAAGGGAGCCGAACCAGTTTTAAGCTGGTCAATGAGAGTCATGTGCTGTTTCGGTATGTGCAGAAAACTAAACTCAAATTAACTTTTGGCTTCCCCGAGTCTTAAGAACAGAGTAGTCTAACTCCCTTGCAGGTGTAAGTCATCTTGCATTCCCCTTTGAAAAAAATAGCCCAAAGAATTTAACTGCTGTGACTCCTCAGGAAATCATTCACGACTTCATCTATTATGATTTGCATGTTCTCCTTCTTTCCGATCTATGCAGATTTGACTTGATCTAATTTTGCACTCTTTGTTGACATACAATATTGAAATAAATCTCTCACAACCTGCAAAAGACAACTTTACCCAACTGAGCTGATCCACAGAATTTAACCAGGAGAAATCTAATGGAAATAAATGTCTCCTCCTTACAGCTTACCAAGACTGTTTTTAATTTTACATTGTTGTTGTTGTTTACCTAAAGAATACCCACCTCAGTTAGGAACAGTTGCTCTGGGCCATGCCACATGCCCTGGCCTTAGTTGTAGATAATGAAAGGGCCCCCGCCTCTTCTGCTGCTTCAGGTTTACCTGCAATTTATCAAAAGAAAAGACATTCATATAGCTCGACGTTTCATTTTGTTTTTCCAGCAAGCTAGTTCCTCCAATTTCCTCTCCAAAAGAACATGCAGCTGTTTATAGAATGCCTCTATTTAGAAGTTCTCCTTAGGAGGCAAAAGGAAACCTATCATGTTTTTGCATTCTGCATCTTTGCCTTCAGGTACTGTTTTGTGAGTGATGAAGAGAATAAATAATATGTAACTGTAAGGGGAAAAAGAAGGAGCAAAATCAATGTCACCACCCCTACCAAGAGGGACCCGAGTCCTCACCATGGACCTCTGCTTAGAAGGTGGTTTTCAAAAGCAATCAGCCCTCTTTGCTGCCGGCTCAACGGCTGGGAGCCAGGACTGCCACAGTCTAATTTAACTAACTGAGAGGGACTGTTTTCAAGGGGAGATGGAGGTCACTAATCAGGCTAGCCCTTATTTGGCTATCTCAGCATTTTGAAGTGATGTTAGACATCCAAGTGATGAAAATCAAACAGGAATGTTCAGTAAGGGCAGCTGGTCACTGTTTGGAAAGCAGATTTCCCCACACTACTCCTCTTTGGATGAATTCAAGTGGTGAATGCTTTGCAATGTCCAGCTAATGTGATAAATGAACCAGAAAGTCATGACACAATGCAATGTATATTTTAAATGCAAGCCAGAATTTATCATTTAATTAAAATGTTGCTGAAAATGTGTACAATGTTCTTTTATCTTGATTACAGCCTCAGGTTAGTAAAGAGTAGCATTTGCTCTTTTGTAATCATGATCAAACATTTAAGATGCCCAATCAATAGTCAACAAACTTTTATTGAATACCTACTATGTGCCAGTCTGATGGTCATGTACAAGCCTAACTCTGGCCCCATTTACTGCATTATTTTTTGATGCAAAAATTAAAACTAAAATATTGTACTTTTAGGTTATTTCCTAAGTCAGTAATCTATTATTCTGGAGGCTGGAAGAGAGAAAATTGCTCAATCTCTACTATTTCAGTAAAAGAAAGAGTCTTAGCTCTGCAAATACAGGCCTGAACAAGAAAGAAAAGATCCCTGTTCATGTGAAGGCATTGTTCTACAGGGAGAGGCAGAAAATAAACAAATGACCAAAAAATAACTTTAGATAATTTTAAGTGCTATACCATTAAAAACAAAACAACAACAGCAAAAAACCTGAAACAGATACTGTAAGACAGGCTGACTGGAGAGGAAGGGATGACTAAGGTGGTTGTTATAGAAGAGCCGTTCAGAAGGGAACACGTGAGCTTGGATCTGAATAACGAGGAAGGCCCCAGCCATGGAAAGTCTGGGGGAACCATGAGGGGCATCCACGGAAGCCCAGGGATAAGCTTGGTGAGTTCAAGAAATAGGAAGAAGGATACCATGACTGCAGGGCTGCAAGTTAAGCAGGATGTAGGAGATGGGATCCTAGAGGTCAGTGGGGACTGAACAATGCAAGCCCTGTCGTCCAAGATCAAGTACAACTGGAAAACATTGAAAGAGTTCAAGCCAGATAGCACTAGTATTTGTGTGTTCAAGTGATCATCCTGGCTGCTTTGCAGGAAACAAATGGAGGCAAGACCAGCTTAGAGTAGTTGAGGTAAGAGGTTGGTGACTTCATATGAGGACTGACATGAAGTAAAGTAGACAAATAGACACCCATGTAAGATGTTCTGGAGGCAGAGCCTCCAGATATGGGGATGGAGAAAGGTAGGCAACCAGGAAAAATTTTAGGTTTGAATAACAGAATGGATGGTGGTGTCATGAGATAGAGAACTGAATTCAGGGTACAGGAGAGGAATAGGTCTGAGACGATGGTAGCAATCAGCTCTGTTATACGAGATGTGTATTGGACATCTGACTGGAGATACAAAGGCAGAGAAATCAAAGTAGATGCAAAAAGCATGTAAAAGCCATGTAAAGCCACGGGAAGACAGGCAAGTAGGAAGCCCAGAGCCAGGTCGTGACGTACTCCAACATTAGAATTCCAGGACAGTGTGTTGAAGAGATGGATGCAGTACCTAATGTGCTGGGAGTGGGGGCCAAGCACCGGGCATGACACACAATATAGGAAGGCATCAAGGGGGACATAAAACTGCTGAAAGCTGCAGCACTCTGGTATGTTAACCTTCTGCTGTGGTGAAGATAAAGGTGAAAACCATTTCATCTGAGTTAGCAAATATTACGGAAAAGTAAGTGAAGATCTTTATTCCATAAGGGTATTTGTAACAAGTGACTGTCTCCGCATCACTGACACCCTCGTAAGCAGTTCTTCAGAAACTATAATTTATCTTAGCATGGGGGTACTCTGCATCCTGGGGCAAGTTTGGGAGCTTATACAGCACACCTGTGTGTTTACTCAAGATTTAGAGAGTCCTGTTTGCTAATACTGAATCATTTCCTCTTCGCTTCTGAAAGTTAAAGATGGGGCGGGGATCTTACATTCTTGTGTAAAATCTCTGGCTCAGTTCTACAGATGTGATGGTCCAATCTAGTCAGTTCTTACTAACCAAACCCTCAGGTGTTTTCTGAGGGACTGCTCTCATGACAATATGATAAGCAAGGCATGCCAACACCAACCAGGACAGAGTCCCACAGCCCAAGAGGTGACCATGGGCTTTGGTGTTCAAATCCTAACTCCGCCACCTTCTGTCTTTGTGTCCTAAGACAAGTTACACAAGTTCTCCAAGTCCCATTTTCCTTATCTATAAAATGATTACAATACTTCACAAGCTCGTTGTGAGATTTAATGAGGTGCCATGTGCTCAATGACTAATCCAATGCCTCGATGAGTAGTTAGGAGGTGCTCAATAAATCTTAGCCTCCCCTCTCTCTTTTCATCCTGGTACACAGATTGTGGTAACACATTTTAACCTACTAAAACCCCATTAACCTGATTCTGGTCTCATTTGCTACATTACTTTTTTGAATATAAAAATTTAAACTGAAATATTATATTTTTAGGTCATTTCTGAGTCAGTGATTCTCTCTGTGAGCTGGCAGAAAGAAAACTGGGAAACTTCTACTGCTATTTCATTATGGGAAAGATTCTCAGTCAATGAGCAGAACTCTTTCTAAATCAGGTTAATTTTCTCAACATGTTTGAGTCTAGTATCTAAACTCAACAGAAATAGAGCAAGTTCCAATCAACCGCCTGCCAGATTTCCCTATTGTACTCAGCACATTACAGTAATTTGTCACAGAACCATTGCCATTTTTAAATTTTAATGTATTGATTCACCCAGTACATACTGAGGCCCTGCTAAGCGTCCGACATGGTGTAGACACTGGAATGACCACAATGAGTAAGACAGACACATATCCCATACTTGCTCTTACACAGGTCAAGGTTAACCAACCATTCCACCGGCAGAGAAGGGGCTTTCCTTCCCAAGAGGTCTTTTACTTAAACAAAAATGCAACTTAACATTCCTAGAATTGCTTAGAAATATGGACTAAAGGTTATTGCCATCTTTTCCCAGACAGATATCTCTTTAATTGTGGAGTAGGATGTGCTTCTTTGTGTGTATGTCTTTAATTATAAAAATAACATGTACTTGCTTTAAGATGAGTCTATTGCCCTTAAAATGGGAAACTTTTCCTTCTTGCTAGAAGAGAAATTATTGGCTGCTAGACTTTGGTGTCTACAGTTCCAGACTTTTTTCTAAGTAGATAGTAATACATACCTGTGCTTGCCTACCTCCACGCCCCATGAACACACAGTATTTTGCTTGTTTTGTTTTCACAAAGGTAATACATTTATGTACTGTTCAATGACTTGATTTTTTTTTCACATAGCAATATGTCATGGATAGGCCATCATTTTAACATATTTTTTAAACCATTTTCTATTTATAGAACTTTAGGTTGTTTCCAATTGATTGCTACTAGAGATAATTATTTAGTAAATTTTCTTGTACATATGTATTTTCACATTTATGTGAGTTATCTGTAGACTAGAATCCTAGTAGAACTGTTAGGTCAAATAGGTTGTGCATTTCAAACTTCCATTAAATAAAATTAACTTCAAGAAAAACGACAACTGATGTAGACTCCTGCCGGCGTCATTTGAGAATGCTCACTTCTTCCTCTCTCTCTAATACTGAATATTATCATTCTTAAACTTGCCAATCTGATAGGAAAAACTTAGATTTCCTTTTCGTTTTCAGACTTCTGATTTGAACTCGGACAGGTGAAAAGCTTGGAAGTCACCATTCTCCTCCTTACAGAAAAAAGCTGGATACGCTGAAAACCAATGGCTTTTCTTGAATCCATCAGAGAATTGAAGTTTCAAGGTAAATCCCACCCTGAAATCTGGACAGACAGGTGTGTCCAGAGCGATACAACAGGAGCTGCTGGAGCAAAAAGGTGGGACCACTTAACTTCACTCGTAATTGTAACGACTTGCTGCGGGCTGGGTGTGGACTAGTGTGACAGAAACACCAGGGGCCTCTACCATTTGGAGGTTCTTCCTCCCTAGGAAATCCACCAGGTGTCATGATGAAGTTCTAGGAAAAATCTCCTCTTGACCCTGGCAGGGGTATAGGAAGAGTGGCAATGGTGTATAACCCTCCTGGATTCTTCTCCCTAATAAAGGCAAACTCTGCAGAAGCCACACTGAAAACTCACCCCACTTGGAGGAGGAGATTTCCACTCTGCTCCAGCCCCTCAACTCCAAGTCTCACCTGAAACAAAACACAAAAAACAGTAATAGATCACTGGGAATGGAGGGTCCTATACTCAGGGAGGAGAGAGAGAAACATTTGTGGAGGCCTCAGTTCCAAGGCACAGGGGCTATGAAAAGGCGGAGACTCAATCAGATTATAGAACACTTCCCATACTTCACCACCATACCGATAAATCGATAAATCGGCAGGGGATTACAGCTGGAAGAATTGCAGGACCCAGGCTGACTCTAAGCAGCGGTACACAGGGAAGCATCCAAGCCAAGAGGAGACAGAAGTAAGGACAGCATTTGAAGCCTCTAGGTCAGCAGTGTCCAATCTTTTGGCTTCCCTCAGCCACATTGGAAGAATTGTCTTGGGCCACACATAAAATAATTAACACTAATGATCCTAATGAGCTGGGGAAAAAGGTTGCAAAAAGGTCTCATAATGTTTTAAAAAAGTGATGCATTTGTGTTGGGCCGCATTCAAAGCTGTCCTGGGCCTCCTGAGGCCCACGGGCCATGGATTGGACAGGCTTGCTCTAGAACAGTTTAAATAACTAAGGAATTAATCTGTGCCTTGAGGAAATAGCCTCTGGGGAACTCATGTACTTTTGAAGGATAATTCTTTAACTATTTTTTCAATTTCTTCTCTGATGGGTTCTTCAAATATTTAAGCTCTTTTTTCATTGAGATTTTAAATTAATTAATTTCATTGTGAGAAATTACATGCCATTTTCTCAATCTCTCCTGCATCTATAATTCAGTCCTGCTTTCCCATTCCTAATATTAGTTATTTGTGCTTTGTTTTCTTTTTTCACTCAGATTACCCAAAGGTTTATCTTGTATTTTACTTTCCAAAGAACTAGCTTTCTATGACATGAAAATTTCATATTAGCTTAGTTTTTGCTTTTTTTCCTTTTATTAATTTCTGCTTTCATTTTGTATGATCTATTTTCTTTTACTTTTTCAAAATATTTTTTATTTTTTCTTCTTAGAGTCTTGAAATAATATTATTTTCAATTTTTTAAAACATGTGAATCTACCCCCAAATGTTTTTAATTGTTAAGAACTAATGCTTTTTGCATACTAGCCTATCTTTGTTCATTGAATACAATATCTTTCAACTCTTTCTGAACAACTTAATTAAGCTCATCTTAAAATATTATCTATTTCTCAAAAGAACTCTTTCTTTGATGGTTAGTTTCTCAACTGATGCTAGAATCCCTGTTCCTCTAATAGTTTAAAGGCAGAATCTGATCACAAAGGTAAAGGCTGAGAAGGAGGTAGGTGTGAACTTTCATTGAAGATCTATAAGTAAATTATTATCTGAATGCAGGAGCTCATTTCAAGCTCTAGATTATCTAGAGCACTGCTCTACTTCTCCTGTCGCAGGGCTCACTCTGAGAATTTTCTACACGAGAGCTTCCACTTTCATCTAGAAATCTCTATGTATGGCTTGATCCTGGTGGCAAATACCAGGCAACTCCACAAAGCCTGAGATTCAGGGGCTGGTCTTCTGTAGTATTTAAACAGCAGCCTGTCCCTGATAAAAGCCCAATTTTTTCTGATCATCTGTTACTTCTGATCTTGGGCTTTTACTGAGTGTCTGCTAAAAAACTCAGCTTTAAAACATGTTTCATTTTCATCTTCCTGGGCTTTCAGTTTCCTCTGTTTGGGGGGTTATAGTAATATCCGCCAATTTTTATCTTATATACTTTTCAAGAATTTCTCACTGTTCTGAGCCTGCTAATGATACTCTTATTCATTTCTGGGCTCTGTTGTGAATTATTCTTACTTTGTATATTTTTGTGTGTCATTTCAATGAGATTTTCAGTAGGGTATTTAGCCAGCCATCTTGAAAGCCTTGCCATCATTTTCTATGCTCTCAAACAGATCAAATAATAGAGGAACTACCTGTGTCTTGAAGGCTTACTAGAACTTGCCAGTAAGCTACCTGGGCCTGGGCCACCTCTTCATCTGTGATTTTAACTATTTCCTGTGCTGCTTCCTGAACTCCTCAAAGCCCATGTGTCTTCTGGCCTTGGCATTCACCTTTGGATATTACCTCCTGAGAGGGCCCACCTTAGCTTCATGCATGCTCCCCTTGGGGAAGAGTTTTGCCTTTTTCTCCATTTTAGTAAACCCAGTCATGGCTTCCTGGGTGTCTAGAATACGGAAATCAGTCAACTATTTTTCTAACTTAAGTGTTACCTCTTGGTTCTACAGTGCATTTTTAACCAATATAAACAAAATATTAAGGTCCTGTGTCTTCAGGGACCGTATTTCCCAAACCAAAAATTAATACTTGAAAACTGACAACTGGGTGTAATTTTAAAGAAAAATATATCAGAATTTGAAATTAATATTGTCATGGTAAATTAGATTACCAGCCATATAAGTTGCCCATTTAATCAATAGTGGCTTTCAAAAGCAATTTGGTTAATCCACCTATAATTTATATGTGATCTGATTGTTAAGTTTCTCATTCTTTTAGCAGGAACAGCCAGGAAGTCTCTCTGTAATGAAAGAGTTAATGGATTAATTCAGCTCAGTGTTGAGTAATGTCTTAAGGGCTTGAGGGGTTGAGAGTAAGAGATAGAGAAAACAGCAGTAATGTAAGAATAAAACCACCTGTAGAAATACTGAGGCTTATAGTACAGAATATTTTTACTCTAAGATTTATTTTATGTTGCAAATTCCTACATGTCCTCCTTAAAGGGACATATATTTATCACAGGGAAAATGATATGACTGTTAAGAGAATGATGACAGTTCAGTCTTAAGTGGGATGAGTCATGGAAAACAAAAATAAGTGAAAAAAAAATTCAGAAGGGTTTCATTCACCAAGAGCTAAACCTTTTGTAATGTTTAATTTTCACACTTGAGCAGTTTGTATAATTGCTATGATTGCCACCAGGGCTTCATGCAAATCTTCTGATTTTCCTAGATGAGAATTTGCAGCAACTTCTTGTCTGTCAGCCATGTTACTACATGACTTACCCAACCTGAATTACATACAGCAAACATCTAGCCAGCACTGTACTCAGAAAGGACCCTGAGCCATTTAGTGTCTCTCTCCAGAGAGTTTCAGAAATATCTGAACCTGATGGGGTAGTGAAGCAAAGCTTTCTCGTCAAAGAGTAGCATCTTCCACACAAGCTGATTAAGCCTCATTCCGAGCACACCCTTTCTTGGTTGCTAAATTCAGAGCCATTCCTTCTCCCCACCGTATTTGGAAAGATGGCACTCAGTGAGGTCGTTCCAAGTAACACCTAATGTAGTTGTCTCTCTTATAGTAATTTAAACGACTCAGCATTAAGGGCCAGAGTCTAAACTGGGCCCTGGAGCTCAAGACATGTGCTCTGTGTGCCTGCTTAGGGCACACGGTGGGGAATTGTCCATCTCGTGTAGATAGACATGGCATGCAGAATTTAGGAAGCAGGCCCTAAAATGTGTACTGCATGTTGTAGATGAATGTTTTCTCTCTTCTTCGATGATAAACTGAAGTAGTTTTGATCTGTTTTCTCTGAATTTCAAAAATCCATACAACAGAACATGATGGAGAAAGGAGACAAGGCAAACAAGCAATTCGACCATGTTTCTTATGTAGGGACCACTTTCCGACAGGCCACTGAGTTTGCAAAGTTTTACTCTGCCACTTCGCAAGGCATGGATGACGAGCCTGTGAAGATCCCTGCAGTGTCCTGGGACAACAGGGGAAAATAAATCTTACTTCAAGTCTTAACTTGGGCCAAGAAAGCAGTCCAGAAAAGCAGAAGGTTCTTGCTCTCTCTCTCTTTTTTTAAATCTCTAAAGTTCTGTTTTTTTACCACATCACGAAGAACCACAACCTCTCTGAAATGAATCATAGGAAACCCACACTTCTCATCATTTATGTTTAAATAACACATGTAGTCATATCATGGAGAGTCATAAATAGCATACATAAATCTAAAACTCCAGGCATTAAAAAATATGTCGTCTTCTATCCTCAATTCCAAGGAAATGTTGAGAGCTATTTGTTTTTGAAGATCAGCATTATTTGGGTGGCAACTTTAGAAGGTTTTCCTTTTACTGGTGAAAGACAGTGATTCATCTTGCCCCACCTAAGGCAAACCCGTGGCAGGCTTGCTGATTTTCTAAGCAGTAGAGTCAGGGACACTTGTTAGCAAATGCTTTTCCTTGTCAGAAGCTAGTTAGATTTGATACATGGTTTTATTCCAATGCCTTTTAAAGAAACGGCAATGTATTTCCTGAAATTTTCTTTTGTAAGAATCTATTTCTAAGAGCACATTTGATCCTCGGTAATATTCTCTCATTTGTGTGAGGGCTGCTGTCCTTTTGTAAATGGCTTTTTATTGATTTTCACAGCCATGCCGGCCCTTCTGTGAGAAGCACAGGAGCCCAGGTTCTGACATGGCCCCTGGTAGTGACAGCAGGTCCACACAGACGTAGTACAGTTTCCGGCTCTGAAACACATATGAGCATGCAGAACTCTTTTTACTTTTCAGTCTCAGGATCAGTAGATTTATTGGGATGGTGCTGACATTAAAAAAAATGAAATGAAACATCTGAGTGTAACAGCTGCACAAAATTTGGATTCGTGTGAACTGGTCTGACATCACACATTCTGCATGTGAGCTCCATGAGTATTCTCCATATGGTGCAAATACAATAACATGCCTACAAAGTACCTGTGGTTTATGGTGTGATGAGCTCCAGAGCCGAGGAAATGAAGCCAGAAAGCTTACATACGCCGTTTGCTGACTGGAGCTGGCTTTGGGTAATGTCTCATTCTCACCGAGCTACTTAAGTTCACCAGGGACAAGAAGCCATGCTGGGCATGGTACCAGCAATAAGCTTTATGTTGGGGACTTTCGTCCCCTCCCCGCTGAAGAGGCAGGAGAGAGTTTTCATGATGTTAACTGCCTTACCCCGTGGACAAAATAGATGTGGGAATGTAAAGGAATTGTGGAAGCCAGCTTCCTCCTTCCTGGCAGTAGGGAAAAGGCAGGTAGAAAGAGAGAAAGAGGATGTAATGGCTCAAAAACTCCTGGCAAGATAAAACAGTCTTTTGCTGGGAGGCTGGAGTTGTGATCAGACACCTGGTGGCACTGATCAGACCGGAAACACCACAGCGACCCACAGCAAAGGCTGCACAAGTCCTCCTGCTAAAGACAGGCTAAGGCACGTGGCACGTGGTTCTGTGTTGCTTTGACGGGCTGTACGTGCAGCCTAGAAAAACTTCTGTTCTATTTAATTTTTAAAAAAGACTCAACATCATCTGTTTATCTGTTGGCCAGTTAACCACACAGAGGAAGAATTTGGAAAACATTTAGCAGTAGCTTTTCCTTCCCTGTTTGCTCAGCATAAAGCTGGATTGCTTACCTCGTCATCCATGGTTAGGATCAGAGAATACACACTGCAAGTGTAGCACTGTAAGCAAATTTATCTGATAGATTTTTGAGGTCCCTGAACTTACTGAAGGCCGCCAGTGTGTGCGTGAGAAAATTAGTAAATGGATCTGTCAGGTTGTGGCCCCCCGTGTTTTAAATCGGCATGTATTGGCTGGCTGTGATGCTGAATTCCAGCTCTCTGGACACTGTAAATACACAAGCAAAAAAAAAAAAAAAAAAAAAAAAAAGACCTACCAGAGCTGAATTTCAAAAGTTGCAAATGTGAGGACAGAGGATCTTTGAGCACAAGTGGGGATTTCCATGTCTGAGGAAGGGAAGGGAAAAAAAGTAAGAATAGGGGAACCCTCAGATCAGGAGAGGAATGACATTCTCAAAGTGCTATAAAGGATTTCAAAATACGAAAGCATCAATACTACACAGCTACTTTTTTCCTCCAATGAAACATTCCTTTAATTTTTTAAAATAAATCATTAGCAGAACAGAATTACGTTGATAGAAAAATCATAAACAATTTTAGTAAAATTTATTCACGCTGCAAAATTGGAACACCTGTGATGTTGATTGACACTTAAGCAAAATATAAGTAAAAAAAATAAGCTGAATAATGGAACCATTGTAAAGCTCGTTTTGAAATTCTGTGTTTTGGCCATCGACACCCTTGTTCTCCTACATCACCGTAAGCAATGCGGAGTGGATTGTCAAAGAAAAGCAAATAAGTTGATGAGGAATTCTGGACTAATCTCCTGGGGCCCGAGGTGGTGGCTTAGATCAACCCCACTGCTGTGAGATCAGAGAGTCTATTTTGGAGTTCTCTCCAGGTTCTAGAGCCTTCTAATTGCCCCAACTGGAATTAAACAAGCTATACAGCGTTAATGAACTGTGTGGCCACATCTGCCTCTGCAGCATGCTGTCGGGTTACCGCACACTAATTATCTTTCGGTTTTTCTGCACATTCTTTTCCAAACAAGGCAGCCCTGCCAACTTGTCAACAAAGCATTACTCTCTAAAAATGAAGGTACTTTCTTTTTGCCTGAGAATGTCCACAATGACTTTCTCAGAGACCTAGAATAGAAGCAAGATTGTACTTTCCATGCCTGTTTAATTTAAAGGAGAAAAAAATCTTTGTAAGCTAATATGCAGCTTCATTGGTGATTATAGTACTGCAAGCCTCTCTGATTTAAACCAGAGAAAAAGAAATGCCACCATTCTCAGCTGGAAGGGACGAAAAAACATGCAGGTGGATGGTGTGAAATTTAAGCAGACTTGGGAAAGAAACTAACCAACGTTTAGAATTCTCCACTGGAGATGTGTTTTGACAATTCTCTGGTAATTTCCTGTTTTGGTTTGCCCACTTCATGTTAATGCATGAGGCAGCATGCTACAGCTGAAAAAGCATGGGTTTTGAGGTCAAGTGTCCCAGTCCTGTCACTTTCGGCTAGGTTAGTCACTTCCCTGAGCTTCAGATTCTACATCTGACAAATGGGGTAATGATACCTAACTCAATGCGCTGCTGCCGTGAGAAGTAAAGTGATAATGAATATAGAAGTGCTTTATATAGCTGCCTGCTAGCTGTGTGACTGTGCAAATTACTTCATCTCCATTTCTTTATCTGTAAAAGGGGATAATAGTACTTCCCTCTCTCTGAACTGTGGTGTGAGTGGATTGCGTAAATCAATACATGTAAAGTGCTTAGAATGTGATTGTCATACTTAGCTCTAAATGTTTGCTATTATTTCTGTTTATGAGATGATATGCATGTTCTTGATTTTTTTCAGGTGTACCTCACTTTATAGCAATTTAAATACAGCAGAACTCATATTTATAATTTGACTATACTGAGTATTTTGTGCAAAAGCACTAAGATGCTGTATACAAATATAAACTAGGGGGATAGTTATCTATTTTGCAAAAGGCACACTAACTTCTATTTTGCAAGGCAGTGCTTCAAGTTAATAATTCACTTTGCTAGCACCCACTATTATTTTGAATACAATTTAAGATACAGTAATGCATGCTTTAAGGAGTGTTTTCAATATATTTTTATTATTCTAAAATTAATGCATGGTTCATTGTAGAAAATTTTAGAAAATACTGATAAGTAATAATGACAACATAAAACTGATCACCTATATTGCCACCACCAATAGATAGCTGTGTCTCACAGTTTGGTTTAAATTGTTTTGGTTTTGTGTGTGTATGTGTGTGTGTAGGTGTACACAAAATTGGAATCCTACTGCTTTTTAAAATTTAATTGATCATAAACTCCTTCCATGCTACTAGATATTCTTCTCTCCCTTATTATTATTTAATTTTTAAAAAAATAGGTTTTTTTTTTTGTTTTTTTTTTTTGTTTGTTTTGTTTTTTTGCTTTTTGGTATGTGGGTAGCTCCCTGACTGGGAATCGAACCCAGGCCGCAGCGCTGACAGTGCCAACGCCAAAGCCTTAATCCACTACACCACCAGGGAACTCCCTAAAAAATAGTTTCAGACTTAAAAAAGAGTTGCTAAAAAATAGTACAGAGTTACCTAGAGACTATATCCTGTTTCTCCTGAAACATTTACCCACTCTTTCTAGCATGTGCTGGTAGATCTTGCCTACAGCAATGATTACACTGGTGTTTTAATGGTGGTTTTCTATTTTCCTCATGCCTTGTGCATTTATTAATTGGTATTCTTCTCCAAGGAAGAGTTATTCCTTCTTTCTCATTTATTTTTTTAATCATTTATTTATAGCCATGTGGACTCATGGACATTTTATTCTTTTGGTTAGAATCTAATATTGTATTATTGCTTTTTATTTTGTTGCTCAAATTATTTCAGCTTTGATTATTGGGAGCTCTTTCAGACTCCCAGGGTTTTTTATGTTTCCTTTATTTAAAAAAGGGGGGGATTCTTTACATTCAAACACCACAAAATGTTCCAGGCATGTATTTATTGCCAGTGCCCTGCTTCTGAGTAAAACAGTTCTACAGGGATCCCTGATTCCTTTTATTGGAGGATGGTATTTAGAAACCAATACCATTGGGAGTTAGGGGTTATCTTTGTTTCAAACCCCTCACAGTGGCTAGAACTAGGATACTTGTGTGTGCGTGCATGTGTATGTATATATATATGTGCATACACTAAATCATGCATATACACATATCCATATTTCTGTATCAATTTTCATATATATATATATATATATATATATATATATATATATATATAAAAAACATTTTCTTTATTTAACATTTAAAACATGGGTTCATATTGATACCTATGAATACAATTAGGCAACAGAGAAGTCATTATAGCCTTCCATTTTTTTTTATGCGTAATTTCTTTTTCCAAGAATGAGAAACCTGGCTCTCATTTGCTACAATATAACTAGTTTTTATGTTTAACCCACGTATACAAAGTAAGCAGTGTCAGAATTTCTAACCCATCTCGCGGTGAGAAACAACAAGAGTGCTGGTGTTCTGTATGTTAGTCTTCTATCAAATCAAAATACTGTTATCCAAATTCACACAGGTCAGATCCTTTCTTCCCATTCCCTCAGTGTGCTTATGTGATTAATTTGAAGTAAGTCAAATGTGTTTGTCACAATCTGCATTCCAAGTTTTCTTTCATATCCTGGTAGGGGTTTCTTTGTTTGTTTGTTTTTACATGCAGTAAATTCACATTTCATGGTATACAATGCTATCAATTTTGGCAGATCTATAGAGAAGTGCTAAGAACCATAGTTCTGTACACAATAATGCCATCACCCAAAGTTCTCCTTGAAGCTTCTTTATAGTCACCCCACCCCCAACTCCTGATCCCTCATCTACTCATCTGTTTTCCTCCTTATGATTTTTGCCTTTTCCACAGTGTTATGTGCATAGAATCAAACAATTCCAGGTCTGACTTTTTTCACTTTGCAAAATGCAGGTAAGATTCACATATGTTGTTTTGTGAATCAATAGTTCATTCTATTTTATTACTGAATGTCCTACAGTTTGTGGTACCTCTAGGTTGCTTTTAAATTTTAAAGCAGCTATAAATATTTACTTACAGGTTTCTGTTTGAACGTGTTTTCTTTTCCTTTGGATCCATTCCTAGGAGTGAGATTGCTGGGTCACATAGTAGGTGTGTGTTTACCTTTAGAAGAAAGACCAGACTGTTTCGCAAAGTGGCACCACTATTTTACCTTTCCATCATTTTGCCTTCCCAGCAGCACTGTGGGAGAGTTCCAGTTGCTCCACAGCCTTACCAGCACTTGATATTGTCAGGTTTTTGCATTTTAGACATTCTAGAGACATATTGTGGTATCTTATTGTGGTTTTAATTTCTATTTCTCTCATAATTAAAAATATTGAACATTTTTCTTGTGCTTATTGTGCATTATGTTCTTGAGTAAAGTATCTGTTCAGATCTTGTGCCCATTTTTTAAAAAAATTGGGTTGTCTTCTGATTGTTGAGTCTTATGAGTTCTTTATCTAGTCTGGATTCAAGTTCATTGTCAGATGTGATATTAAAATATTTCTCCCTATTTGTGGCTTGTCTTTTCATTCCCATAATCAAAAAGCAAAAGTTTGCACAAAGCAAAATTTTTATTTTAATACAGTTCAATTTATCAATTCTTTTCTCCCATGGATCATGATTTGTTGTCATGTCTAAAAACTCTGCCTAATTTGGGGTCAGGTGGTAACTACTGTTATTATGGACTGGAAAATTTGTTGGAGGGAGGCTGTCCTATGTATTACAGAATGTTCAGCACCATCCCTGGCCTCTACCTACTAGATGCCTGCAGCACTCTGCACTCCTCCCGACCCCATCCCCGATTGATCCAAAATGTTCCAGACATTGCCCAGTGTTCCCTGAGGTTATAAAGATGACTTTGTTCAGAATCACTGGCTTAACCCAAGGCCATGCACATCATTTTCTCCTGTGTTTTCTTTGAGAAATTTTATGGTTTTATGCTGTATATTTTAGGTCAATAAATTCCCTCCACTTTTCTAAGTCTCAAAAAGTTTTTACTTTTTCTTTTTAAAGGATTTTTTGGGGGTATAGAATTCTGGGTTGGCAGGTTTGTTTTTCTTTTTTTTTTTCTTTCAGCATTTAAAGATGTCACTTCACTGTTTTCTGGTTTGCATTATTTCTGAGAAGTCTGTTGCAACTCTTTGTTCCTCTGTATGTATTATGATATTTCTGTTTTCTCCGGCCGCCTTTAACCGTTTCTCTTTGTTACTGCTTTTTAGGAGTTTGAATATTATGATATGCTTAGGGGTGTGTGTGTGTGTGTGTGTGTGTGAGAGAGAGAGAGAGAGAGAGAGAGAGAGAGTGATCATGCTACTTTGTATTCACTGAGCTTCTTCGATGTGTTGTTTAGTGTCTGACGTTAAGTTTAGGTAACTCTTGGTCATTATTTCCTTAGATATTTCTTGTGCCTCTCTCTCTCCCTCTACTTCCAGGATTCAAATTATGCATATGTAAGAATGTTTAACAACATCCTGCACCTCTTGAATTTTGTGTAATTTATATTGACCTACTTTCAAGTTTACTAATTCTTACCTCACGTGCCTGAGTCTATTGATAAGGCATTCTTTATTTGTATTATTATTTTTTTATTTCCAGTATTTTGATCTGATTTTTTTCTTATAGTTTCTTTCTCTTTGCTGATTAACCATCTGATCTTGAATGTTGTCCACTTCTTCATTAGAGCCATTAACCTATTAATCATAGTTATTTAAAAATTGAAATTCCCTGTCAGTTCCAACAGCTATATCATATCTGGGCCTGATTTAAAGTGGTTTTTTTTTCTTGCCTTTTTATACAACTTGTGATTTTCTGATGAAAGCTTGTCATTATGTGCATGTTAGTAGAAACTGAAGTGAATAGTTTCTAAGCCTTCATACTGGGGGTACCTTTTTGTCTTTTAGGCATTTAATGTAGTGCTTGAATTAATCTAGTTTTGGGGTGCTATGCTTATCCTCAATGCATTATAGGCTTCAAATTCCTGTAGAAATACCTTATGTTTAGGGTGGAAGTAAATTTACCTGAGCAATGTCTGATTCCGAATTTCAGGTGTTCTCTTTGCATTGTATTTCAGAACGAGGTTTTTAGCTTGCTCTTGCTTTCTCTCTTATCCTTCTCTCAATGGAATTCTATTGTTTCTTGTTATTCAAAGCTTGTTAGCTTGTGGTGGGGAGGAGTGGTGTGGGAGTCTATCCTGTCTTCTGCGTAAGCCTCAGTGTTAGGCATGTACTATATAGGACATGGCCTTTTGGTTCTGTTGTCCCTACCCCAGCTTTATTTGTGGGCCCAGTGTGTATTCCTATTCCTCCTTGATTTTTTTCTCTTTAGTTCCTTTCACCCGTTTGCAATGAGTTTTCACCAATGCCCTAAGGGCCGCAGTGCTCGGTGTACTTCCTCTGCACAGGCAGGGCTTGTGTCTCCTTATTGGAGACAAGCTGGGTGGATCCGACTGGTGTGTCTTTCCCCTCCCACAAAATTGCTCCATCATTCTCTTAGGTCTTCAACATGATGCACCCAGCTCAGGGCTTTTTCAGATCTTTCCTGTGGGCACCTGTTGGGGTTGTGAAGAAAGAACTTGAAAGAAATATAGACTCCCTCAAGTTCTGTGACCCCCAAGGATTTTACACTTGCCTGTCAGGCTGTATTCAGTCTTTACCAATGTATCAACTATTTTAGTTGAACTCTTCTTTGTGGCGTATATGGCGGCATCTATCCCAAGTAAGTACTTTGCATTTCCTTTCTCTCTGCAGACATTATCCTTCTTAGGTTTGGAGCCCTTTTTTTTCTCTCTCTTTCTGAAATTTTAGCTTTTCAATTGGTTGGAAAAAATTGTGAATTTGAAGTTAATCTAGTTACTTTCAGCTAAAGGTGAGAATGATGTTCTAGTTCTTTACGTCTTTTTCTTTCATTTTAATGGCAAAGCTATATTCTATGAAATGAATATGTAATCTAGTTTTTAAAACCATCTCAATCCCTTCTTATAATATTTTAGGCAATCATTTCTTTTCTTTTCTTTTTTCTGTTATAAACAAGGTTGAATGACACTTATAGGTAAATCTATCTTTGAATATTTACTTTCTAGTCTTTTACAACCTAATGAGCAAGAACGAGCAGGTTTATCAGGAAGAGTTAAGTAAAGATGTAAGGTGGAATAAAACAAATGCCCACAACAGCATTCTAGGATGTAACAATGATGCGATGTCATAATGGAATTATAATGGCGCTTCAGCTTGTGTAGCAGTTAATAACATTCACGTTTATGAAAGCTTCTGATCTTAATAACTTCCCATTTTTCCTATTAGGAAAATGAGGACTAGAGGACTAAGTGGGTTAGCCAAGGGCCACCCAGCTATTCAGTGACAGAGTTTGGACTCGACTCTTCATAAAGGAGGAGAGGGACCTGAGCTGAACCTTGAAGAATGAATGGCTTTATGTTCGGTGAAGACAGGAGAAGACATTTCCTGCTGAGAGGGTGATGTTCACAGAGACACACTCATACAGAAATTTTATGCATCTATGCCATCTACCGAAGCACGTGTTGAGACTGAAAAAGGCTTGAGCTAAAGAATTCTGCCACAGATGTGCTTCTTCTTGTTTTAGAATAAATAATAACAATGTCAGAATGTCGCAGGTTTGATTTGAAAGTAGGAAGCCCACATGGGCTGTTCCCTGCAGCCCACTGATTTAGCCCATGTGCCCCACCCAGTCCAGGCAGGGAAACAGCGTCTCCTGCACCCAACCACGTATTTGCTGGGACCAGGGAAACATTCTCCTTACCCTTTAGTTCTTCTGGCTGGTTAAATAATTTAGACAATATACAGCAATTGGCACGAGAAAATCAAATGTTAATACATGCTCATGGGGAATTCACGTAAAACATGAAATTCCAAAGACAGTGAGGCAACATGAGGTATATATGAGTCATTTTGGACAGAGACAAGGGACATTGGGTCTGGGATTTCAGAGGCAGAAGTAAGCAACTCACAGGTAGCCCAGAAAGTGGCAAACAAATTTTTGCTAGGCAACTCAGAAACAATGGGACAGAGGGGACTCTAGGGAACAGATTTTTTGCATGGATCCTTCTTGTCTACCATACTTAATTTATGTGTGCTAAATTGAATATGCTAAGGTGGTTATGCTAACTAAGGTTATTTTCCTAAAGCAGATTTGCATTTCTTAGTCTCTTTAGGCAGGAAAGGGGGAAGTAGAACCTCTTCTTGAGTTTGTTGGGCTTTAATTGTTTTCAGCTCAAAAATAATCTGCATGCTAGGGTGGCACATACCAGAAGAGCTTGGTCCCAAAACAGTGTTCAGCCTTTGGGTAGAAAGAAAGTTGCATACCAGCTATCATTAAAAAGATAAGAAAAAAGAAAAGAAAAGAGAAGGAAAGGGAAGGGAAGAGAAAATAGCAAAGAAAAGAAAAGAGAAAAGCAAAGCAGAAGATGGGTTTTTTTTTTCCATTCTCCAGTGAAATAAACCTGACCTTCTGGTAGGAGAGTCTGTCTTGAATCAGAAATGGTTTAACCAAATCACAACAGGAAACAGCTCTGGTTACAGCCCAGCTTGCTCCAAGTCCTACTTGCTCCAGGTCCTAATGGGTGGACAGAGCATCCCACCCCTACTCGCTGGAACTCTAGGTCTAGCAAGTAGTTGTCTTAAGGGGCCTTGGCAAAGAGGACTTTGCCTTTGGGATTTCTACTCTCAGAACAGCCTCAAGAAGAATGAGTATTTGCCAAAGGAAGAAGCAATAATCCAATAATCAGGAACCCTGTCTCTAAATGTAGTTAATTTCTATTTAATTGGCCAGTAACTACATTTAAAATAAACACCAGTTGGTAATCAAAAACAGAACGATAAAGGATGGGCAGTTGTGAAAGCAGGATTACTAGGCCAAAACCAAGTTGGGGAAGAGTGAGAAGCAGCCTTCTTCTGAGAAGCATGGTCAGGACCTGGGGGACTGGCCACAAGCAGCTGTGGGCCTCTGGGCGCCCATCAAGATTCATATCAGCCTTCACTTGTGTTTGTTAGCCATCAATAAAACTGATTTTAATCACCAACTCGTCTTTAATTATAAAGCATTTATTCCTTTACTAAGTAAAAATTAAAAGCACATGTAAAGAGTGATTTTTAAACTGTCAGAGAAAGAGCTTGGCACATCCTGGAACATTTTCCTCGGTGACAGGTACAGCTTGGACAGGTTTCCAGAAAGCTCTTCAGCTCCCAGGGCACTTGCTGACTCGGGGCTGCAGGCAGCCAGGGCCTGGGGGAGGAGGTGGGTGAGAATGTGAAATCCACAGAGCTGGGCGAGGCGTGTCCTGCTGCCAACGCGTCCCCTGCGTCTGTAATCCCTGCCTTTCCGCACCACCCAAGATGTACTAACGTGTCTTGTAAAGACTTATCCTCGCCTGTGCTGAGCGAGAGAGAGAGAGAGAGCGAGAGAGAGAGAGAGAGAGAGAGAGAGAGAGAGAGAGAGAGAGAGACTACGAGGAAGGGAAACGAGAGAGAGGAGAGGAGAATGGCTTGAAGCAGAAGCCCCAGGCTGTGAGCAAGCTTCAGATGGGGCTTTCCTTTTAGGTCGGCATTTTCTAATTAAACCTGAAACCCAAACCTTTGTCCTCTCTCTCTCGGAAATGCAAGACATGAGTCTCCTTTCCAGTGAGCCTGAAATGATTTTTTTTTTCTTTTTTACTTGATTAGAAACTGGAATTGATCTTTTTCTTCAAAGATAAAATTTACACTCCTGTTTAACTTTTATTCGATGCATTTGGACCCAGTGCATTTTCACCACTAAAAGGCCCTGTGAGAATCAACTCGGAAGGGCTGTGCACGAGGGTCACCATAAGTAGCACTTCTCATCAGACCTGCTGCCTGAAGAGGTTAAAGTGCTTTTTCAAATGGGAACTAATGAAGCCACTCAGCATTTACTGTTTTCTAAAAGCCCGAGGTAAATTAATCATGGCACACAACAACCCTGAATGGTAAAATCATGATTCCTGGCATTTTGAAAGCAATCGCTGATCCACAAAGAGGGAGGTAATCATGTGTCCCCGAACCGAGACGTAGTCTCCACTCGTTTCTTGTCATCACAGGCCAGTTTGTTTGTGTCTGAGAGGGGCCTTGGGAGAGCCAGGCGATGGGTCAGATGGGCCACAGGAGTGGGAGACCACTGCACAACTAAGGCTATGGGAATGCAGGCTCAGTGGTGGGGGGCTGCTGAGGTTTTGTTTACTAATTACATATTCTCCCTGAAGTGGTCAGGCGTCAGCCCTGCCTCCTGCTCAGGGACTCAAACCCAGCTGAGGCCTACCCAGGAGGGGCTGGCTTTGCCCGAGGCCACCCACATACTGGCAGGTCTGTGCACAGGGAGGCCAGCTCCCTTTCTGCATTAGCTAAGGTGTGGATTCCTAGTCACATCTGCACAGCCAGAATGAAAGCCTGTAATTTCCATAGAATCCAGTTCTTTGGATCAGAGAAGCAGATAAATGTTTGTTTTCTTTTTCTTTTCAAGGTGATTACACATCACTTGGTTGTGGGGAAAGCCTGTGCTATTCAGAGAGAGAAGAGGCTGGGTGAATTATATGAAAAGTATGCAGCAAAGGCCTGCAAATGACTGTGAGGAGTGATAGCATGCCTTCCTCATCTGGGGGCCTCGCCGAGGAAAAGCAAAGGGGACCCCAGAAGGCTTCCTAGAAGACAGTTTTAATTCTGAAAATAAAGCAGTACTTCACCTCTAAGGGAACTGCAAAACAGGAATTGTAAAAAATATAAAAATAGTCGTTAAGGCCAAAGGGAAGTCAGCCCAAAGCCAGGCTAGCATTCCCAGGATCCTGCTGGGCTATGACATTTGCATATCAGTCTCTCTTGTCTCCCACAGGAAGAGCTTGTTCCATTGCATTAACGACGGCTGAGTATTTGATTGACTAAAAACTGGGGGATTGATCGGAAGGGTAGAAGAAGTTTTGAGTGCTGTTTTTTAGCTGCGTTTGTGTTTTGTGCATGGAATAGTGTTCTTGTTTTGTGTTTTTTTCTTTAATTCAAAACACTCCAGAAATTCTGCACTCTGAGGGGGCAGCAACTACAAAAGTTTCATAGCAACATTTGGACACTTTAAAGATTATTTCAGGAACTTTAATGGTGATAAATGAGAAGAGACAACTTTTATTAACTATAGCATTTCAGCAGCTGGGTACAGAGATCAAAACCAAGAGCAGGCATTCCAAATTCATACTGTGAACCGCCTACAAAAACATTCTTCTGTCAGCTTTCACAACGTGGAGAGTTCATCTTTTCATCTTATCAAGGGAAAATAAGCCCAAATTCCCAAATACGTATTCAGTTATTAAAATGGACTGTGGGGATGTGTTCTCTCTCGGCAAATACTCTGCAGACTTATCTAGTCCAAGATCCCTGTGGTCTAGGGCTGGTGGCAGACAGGGGTGCCCTCTGCCTAGCACGGCTCGCAGGGATCAGCTTTCGCAGATGCAGGCAGGAGAACAAAGGGCCGGCTTCATGGGGCCCGCATCCCACAGGCCCCTGTGCAGGGGGAGCTCCATTCCAATGCCCATCACATGGTCTCTGGGGCATAAAAGCCTTTTAATAATTCTGATTTTGATGATCAACTTGAAATAAAAAGTGCATTTCGGAAGGATGGGCTCTATTCACATTGAAGAGCGGGTTCTATGTGAACAGGTCTGGTAGCCTGGCTCCTGTAGAGCTGAGTTGTGGTTCTCAGCTTCGGTGCGTATTGCATCACCTGCTTCACAATGTACTGATGCCTGCCTTCCCCTGCCCCCCACCCAAAAAAGAATATGATTTAATTAACCTAGGGTGTTGTGAAGGAGGAGAAAAAATGAAGTTTTCTGCCACCTTCTAAGTTCTACTAGTTGGGCTAAAATCAAATGAACATGAAACAGATTAATAGAAAAAGATGTCTGTTAAAAAACAAAATTCTGGTGATGGAAAGAGAACTGACATCAGGTGGTGAACACACAACACAACACATAGACGATGCGCTGTAGAATTGTACACCTGGAACCTATGTAATGCTTGTTAACAATGTCACCCCAAAAAGTCTAACAATAAAATACATACATACATACATACATACATAAAAACATAGAAACAAAATTCAGTTGAGTAAATTTGAACATTTAATTGGCTTTATTAAGCAATTCATGAATCGGGCAGCATCCCATCTAGCAACTAGAACATTGGCAATTATCCTGCTTAGAGTTATCATAATAATCTCCCTGCATTGTATTCTCTCAAAAGCTTGAAATGCATATTCACAGCTGCTAACTGCCAAGCAAATGATCTCTCTAAAACTGGAATGTCAAAGAGGGACCTAAGAGAATGGTCAATTCACAGATTATGAACCTGGGATCTGGAACTTGGAACTATGACCTGTGAATGTCACAGAGGTGAAGCAGAACCATCATTCCACACTGAAGATAAACAGAGCTACCCGGAGGTAGCTGAAAGTGACACGAATGCCTCTATTTTTAAAAATCACGTCTCTCAGTTAAACTGAGAGTATGATCCAAAGAGGGGAATTGTTAAAGAAAAAGCTACAGGCCCAAATGGTATCATTCATGCTACAAGTCCATGATACTGTAAACCAAAATTAATTTTAGACTATTATAAAAAATAATAAGCATTTATTTGAGCAAAGGAGCTGTTTTCCAGGAGACACAGGTTCAGGTAGCAACCCAAATTGCATTCCACCAAGACAAAGGAAAGGCCATTTTGTTTGGAGTGAAAGTTCCCACCCAGGTTCTCCATTAGGCCAGTGTTATGTAAATGATGTATCCAAATTGTGCTGTTCTGATTGGACAGGGCAGGTGTCAGTATATTGGTGGAAAGACAAAACCAGGGTTTCCCTGCCCTGGTTGACTTAGACTGTATAAACAAGCAGGGCAAAGTGCAGAAAGGGGAGAATTCAGCCTGAGATTCTTTTTATGTGAGGAGCTCCTGTCAGCAAATGGCTGCTAGGCTCTTATTATTCACAGAATTTGGGCTTGGCTGACCATGAGGAGTCCATCTCAACAGATAAAGTCCTTCTCAGGGTTCACATCAAATGAATCTTTCTTCCCAGGGTCCACATTAGCAAACCTGGATTTAAAACCTGGTCTAACTGTAGTTTTAACCTCTCCCACAAACACAACATTAATCACTCTGGAATTTTCTGGCCAAGCACCAGTAACAGTGATCTATCACATAAGCCTTCTCCATCCTTCCCTAGAAAGAAAAGGCAATTTACATGATAAAAAACAAACAAAAAAAATACCTTCTCTTCCTTCAAAGAAAAGATGTCTAGACCCCAAAATAACCCTTTCTTTTCTTTCACTAATAGTTCCCTTGCCCTACCTTGCTCTCTATAAAAACCTTCCATTTTGTACAATCCCTTGGGCCCCCTTCTGATTGCTAGGTGGGATGCTGCCCAATTCATGAACCTCTTAATAAAGTCAATAAAATCTTCAAATTTACTCAGTTGAATTTTGTTCTCTATCATGTCCAAAATGTATTATGGATGTATCAGGGTGTGATAAAATATGAGACCCAGAGACACATTGGGTAGTTGAGATTTACCTGCCATTTTGAACAATGGAGAAGAGGGGGCAGGGGTCTGGGATTTCACGCAGAAAGTAGACAATTCACAGGAAGACAACATGTGATGAACAATTCTTGCTTGGCGACCCAGAAACAATGGGACACAGAGGGGAATCTAGCTAAGAGAATGTTACTTGGATCCTACCCATCTGCTACACTTAATTCAAGTATGCTAAGGCCAATAAGGAAAGACAAATATCCTAAGATTCCCGTCCCGAAGCAGGTCTTTCCATCTGCATTCCTTTGGGCAAGAATCGGGGGAGGCCAAAGGTTCTTTATGAGTCTTTTGTTTCTCAATAACCAGCTGAAAATCTCTATCTCAAAAGGCGCATTTTGGGGTGGCAAAACTTTGGTCCCCTTCAGTGGGTTTCAGAATTTTAGAAAGCTCTCCCAGTGATCCTAATGTGCAAACTTGAGAACAACTATAGAGTAATTTAATATGCAGCATTTGAAGCCTCTCATAATCCAGCTCCAGCAAATTTTTTGACCATTTCTTCCTCCACCTCTATCTTAGCCTGTGCATGAGACACGGAGACCTTCTCACTGTGCCCTAAATGCACTTTGCTCGTTGGTATTTCCATGCTTTCATGCACACTCATTGTCTCACTCTGGGCATAAAAGAAAGCCCAGCTCACATGTCCTCTGTGCAAACTTCCCTGACTGTCATTGCCTCTTCACAAATGAGTCACTCCTTGCCCCTTGATCAGAGAACACATTGTGCGTAGCTTTATCAGAGCACTTAGCATATTACATGAAAGACATCTGCTTATAGGTCTACCTGCTCTCCCTACCCAAGCGAATGGAGGCTGTAGTTTCAGCAGTAAGCACAGCACTTGGCAGGGTATAAGTTTTTATGAAGACTTTTTGAAGGAATGAGTGTCAATCTTACACATTATTCCATCATATTGAACCCAGTTTTCAAACCAGGGTCACCTGGGAGACTCTGAGTCAGTAACTTGGGGGTGGGAGCTCTATACCTTTCTACTCTAAGTGGGGGTCATAGACCAGCAGTGGCTACATTATATGAGGGAATGTTACACATGTAGAATTTGCATGTTAACAAGATCGCAGAGTAATTCCTATGTAGTTTGAGCTATATTTTTCAACAAGCTTTCAGGTGATTTCTATGTAACCACTTGGTTGACCAGCATTTGGGACCCACTCTTCTAGACTTCCATTTACTGACTGTAGTGGACCCTGTGTAATCACCTACTGGTTCCTTCTATTCTCCCTTTTCCATTCCTAACAAAACCCTAATTGTTTTCAGGTATCTGCCCTTCACCTGCCAAGCTTGTGACTCAGGGAAGCCTGACCTCACTCTAGCCCCAGAAGTGGGCCGGATTGGTCAAAGGGCCATTCCATCTCCTTGGCCAGGGATTGGTTCAGGAATGAACATGTGACCAAATTCAGGTCAATGAAATATGAGGGTAAGTATGCTGGAGGCAATCTAGAAAAAGTTTCCTCTTTCCTAAGAGAAAGCCACACGTGGGGATAAAAAAAAAAAAAATCTCTCTTCTTCAGGACATGGTGCTGCCCAGATGTGCTGCCCTGGAACTGCTACCACCTCGCCACCTGCCTAAAGCGCAAAGTCAACACGGAGGCATCAGAGCAGAGAAGTGGGAAAGACCAGGAGCATATGCCATCATTGGCCTTTCCTGTCTCTAGGCTTCTGGTTATGGAGGTAAGTTTTCTTCGTTGTTTGTGGCTTTTGGTTTTTACCATATAATCCATTTCTGATCCTTGCACCCCAAAACACTCATTGTTATACTGAACATCCTACTATATTCATTCAATCTGCAAATATTCGAGTACCCATTATGAGGTACAACGCTAAGTTCATTGTATTATCCCTAACCCTCAAGCAATCTGTAAGTTGGGTGTTATTACTTCCATTTGTAGATGAGGAAACTTAGAACAATGAAGTGATTCGCTAAGGGAAATAGCTAGTAAATAGTAATGTCAGAATTTGCACCTGGGCCTGTCTGACTCCAAAGCATATCTTTCTACTCAACCATGCCTCCTACTTTGAATAGTTTATTACATGAGGTTTCAGTAGATCAACAGTTCTCAATATTTTGGACTGAGGAGTCCACTACATTCTTAAAAAATATTGAGAATCAAAGAAGGTTATTATTTATTTAAGTTTAATCTATTGATAGAGAACACATTAAAAATTAAAACTGAGAAATTTAAGATGTTTATTTAGTTCATTTAAAAACAGCACTGATTAACCCATGTAACGCTAATATAAGTAATATACTTTCATGAAAAAGAACTATATTTTCCAATGCAAAGCCAAATAGTGAGAAGAATGACATTGTTTTATATTTTTTGCAAATCTCTTTAACATTTGGCTTGATAAAAGACAGCTGGATTCTATCTGCTTCTGCATTCAGCCTGCTGTGAGGTATTATTCTGGTTTAAACAAAGAAAATCTGACTTCACACAGATATGTCATTGGAAAAGAGAGGAGTGTTCTACAAGACTTTTCAGGTAATTGTGTATATTCTTTGATACTATACCAAAACTGGTAGTTTCTTAAAGATTAGTTGCAATATAGAAACTGAAACCAAATGAATACATTTTTCATTTCTCTTGCATTAAAATACACTGGTCTATCTTGAAATGATCTTTTACCTGTGTACGAGTTTGTAACATCAGGCACTGGTCTTTTGGAAAATGTTGATTCACTGAGTTATGCAGAGAGCCCAAATGTTGATGCATTACACTATGCAGTATCAAAAATTGCATTTATCAACATAATCACTGATATCATCAATAAAGTCTTGGAATAGGTAAGCTATGAACCTCATGGTAGCTGATACAAGTTTTCTAAAACTCTAATTTTTTACTTGAATGCTCAGTTTTTACTATTGGCAACAAATACTGCCAATTATTTTCTTTGAAGTGTCAGTCTTATTTATTTTTGAGAAAAATGTCTGCCAAACACCCAAGTCTGAATAACTATAATTTATCTTCCAACCATTCTTTCACGTAAAAGTAGTGTTGCATGATAAAAGCAATTAGTTTAGCTTATAACTCAAACGATGGCACAAGTACTTTTCCTTGGAAACAAGAATGGTACTTCATGCAGCAGACATCCTTTATGCAGATTTCCCACTTCATCACACAGAATATTAAAAAGGTACTTAAAGGTTGAACTTTAATAAAATGAATAATTTTAATGGTTTCATGAAGGACTTTCTTAAATAGGACTGGTAGGGTGTTTTTGCGATGACTGCTAGCACACAGTTAGGTCGTACTGCCTTGATGTGTGTTAAGGCATCAGTGGTCTTTTTTGACCGTTGCTTTCGCATCGTCAACGCAACGATCGACACGGTGAAAAAAATTATTGGCATTTTAATGTTAACAGAAAAATAGTTCTGACCACGTGGGCCACCTGAAACAGTTGTTGGCTCCCCAAGACCACCCTTGGAGAATTGCAACAGTAAGGGATCATTTGGCAAATGAAACCTTTCAAAAGTTAGGGATACAAAACGATTATTGGAAGGGCCGGGGCCAGGAAGAGACTGAGTCACATCACGGTCTGATCCCTGTGTTTGGGTCAAGGTCACTATTACCTTGGTGGCTAACCGTGCTTGGGGTAGTTAACAGAAGAGTCCTGGGCATGTCCGGGTGCCGCGGTGCTCACGAGGCCTCGGGCTGGAGGGCACAGGAAATTGGCTCACGCATCCTGTGCCGCCCATTACAGACACATTCACAACCGCCTCTTTGTTGCTTTATTCAGCCCATTAGGCAATTTAACTTGTACTCGGTTTAGAAATGCCTATTTCAGATGATCGAATTTCTGCTTATAATTCTTAAAATGCTCCTGTTAGTGACGTTGTCTAAGCTCTTTTCTCGGGATAAAATGTCTCTGATGCTCAATATCGAATAATGGAAGTTTTGTGCCATTCTGAGGGGCACCAAGCCCGCCTCTCTGAAGCAGCCTCTGTCCCCCACTGCTTGCCAGAGGCAGACATCTTGGCAACACAAAGCTCAACTCTGGGGGTGTCTGACTGAGCCAGTCCCTGTTTCCAGGAAAGGAAACCCAAGCCCTGAGCCAGAACAAATGTTCCAAGGGCCGGGATTTTCCTTTCTCCTGCGAGAGAGGGAGGACGGACAAGGGTTCGCTTGGATCCCTCCAGGAGGAAAAGCCATCCAGACATGCTGGTCCGTCAGACGTCTCCGTGCCAGAGACACCGTTCTTTGACCCAGGAACACACGGAGGAATGTGCCCTGGCACCGTCTGAAGGGTTAAGAAAGGGTCCTGCTCCTCGTGAGCAGTGATGTTTGGGGCTGACTCAAACTGGGGACAAGGCCAGTCAAGCTGCTGGCCTACTATATTTACTGAATGTATTTCTTAAAGCACAGGAGCAAGAAGGACAACCCAAGAGACTGACTTGAATTTGCTCTGCAGAATGGTAGTTTCTGCCTTGTGAAACAACCGCAATCTGAACACGGCAGGGAAGGAAGCTCCCAGGTCATCAGAAAACAGGCTCTGAGTCGTAGCAAAATTTTCCTAGCATTTGACCTAAAATGTTCTTTCCTTCGGGACCTCCCCAATCTTTCTTATTTTTCCTTAAGCACACACACACACACAAAAAAAAAAAACAAAAAAAAACAGCTGCATCATACACTCCCGTTCTCACATATGTGCTGGGAACATAAAAGTTGCAATAGTCTCCTTGGCTCTACGTCTCTAAGTCTTCATCATGAGTCCACTTCAACTCCATGCATCAGGACCAGCCCAGAGCCTTGGAAGGGAGGAAGGAAGAAGCAGGGGCTATAAACATACTTGGGACATACTTTCCCAGGTCAGGATCAGCTAGTGTGACGTTACCTGTGTGATGTGCCTGGCCGCTGCATGCTCTAGTGGTGCATACACCCAGTAGTCCAGGTGACCCTCCTTGCATCCCTCCATTGCCCTGCCCTTCTAAACTGGTTATGAAGAAATAAAAGACTCAGAAAAAACCTCTGACCCTCCCACTTTCCTTCCTGAGAGTTTAAGATGGCAAAGCCTGCTCCAGGAAGGGAATCTTAGCATGCACCTTAGCATTCTATAAGAAGGATCCAAGCAGTGGGCTGCTAGCTAGATACCCCCAGTCCCACTGTTTCTGGGTTGCCTGGCGGGAATTTGTTCACCACCTGTTCAGCTTTGTCTTGGCTACTTGTCAATAGGCTAGTTCTCCTTCAAAATCCCGGACGCCCACCCTCTTTTCTTCTTTGTCAATAATGGCAAGTAAGCCTCAATCGCCCATGTGTCTCATCTTTTTTGGCACCTCTGAGTGTACATTCACATAATAAACTTTGGACATTTCTCCTGTTAATCTGTCTCTGGTAATGTGATTATTAGCCCAACAAGAAGAACTTAGAAGGTGGGAGGGAAATTGTTTTTTTATTCCCCACAGCTGTTGCATTGAGCTTTTGGCTGGTTAGCTCCTAGTACTATGTTGGCGGAATGGTTTGCCCGCTAAGCACAGTTCTGGGACATTATTTCTGTGTTGTGCTAGAAGGAGAAATAGACCAATGAGTTGGGGAGATCTGTGTTCTAAGTCAGCCACTAATTGGTCATAGATATTGGAAACATCACGTGCCTTTTCTGGGCTTCACCTGGAAACAGGATGGGAGAGAGCCAAATTTCTAGTGTTTCATAAAGGGGGGACCGGACCTATTTTTTTTGCGTGGCCCTCTTTCCTGCAACTCCTGCCATTCGTCGTTGGAAGACAGCAGCGTCTCCCCTGCACTGAGACAAGCTTCTGGGACTTCTGGACTCAGTGGTTTCTAGGTTCTTTTTCATCCTAACTTCCCCCGTCTTTCTCTCTCCAGATGCCAAGTCTGCCCCACCGCCTTTTTCTCACCAGCTTCCACTCAACTCGCCAGAGCATCTGTGCCTTCCAGGGGGTCCACATGTTTTCGGGCCACTCCCCATGTCTCCAGTCTGCAGTCTGAACCTTCCACAGCCTAAAAGAGATGGCAAGTTGGTGATTTTTAAAGCATCTCCTTCATTTAAAAGAGTGAAATGGAGACTCATGGAAGTCAGGTGGTGGCACATACTCGCAGGGTGGGTCAAAGGACAGCAAATAAGTGAGAAGCCCTCAGTGCCACGTCCCGGGAGCCACACAAGGAGGCTTCTGGAAGAAGAGATTCCTGCCAGTTTCTGGGGGAGCAGATGGCCTAGCAGTGCTGTCTGGAGCTGCCCCACGCACTGGCACCGAGGATCGACTCAGCTTCCTACTCCTGTCACCACAAGTGACAAGCTCTCACCTACATTGTGGGTGGAATGTCTGAGAACTAGAGCTGTGGGGGAGCACAAACATTTACTCTCTGGAGGTGTAGTGTTAGTGCCGCTGTGACAAAAATGTGGTTTCCTAAAGCCCCTGATCTTGTTACAGGGCAGTGGTCCCTCACCTTTTTTGGCACCAGGTACCAGTTTCACGGAAGACAGATTTTCCACGGGACGAGGTGGAAGTTGGGGGAGGATGGTTTTGGGATGATTCAAGCTCATTGCATTTATTGTGCAACTTTATTTCTATTATTGTTATATTGTAATATATAATGAAATAATTATACAACTAATCTAATGCCACTGCTGACCCGACAGGAGGCGGTAATGTGAGCGACGGGGAGCGGCTGTAAGCACACAGGAAGCTCCACTCGCTCACCGCCACGCACCTCCTGCTGCGGGGCCGGGTCCCTAACAGGCCAGGGACCGGTACCAGTCTGCGGCCTGGGTGTTGAGGACCTCTGTTATAGCGCACACACTACAGATTAAAGGGGAAAAAAATGAAGTTAAAAAAATGAGAGAGAGAGAGAGAGACCGTATGTGCCAGTTGGCTACGCATCTGTAGAAAAAGAGGGAGAAGGGAAAGTTTGGGTGACTACAGGAGAAACAAAGACAACAAGGTGTAAGAACTCAAGAACACACCGCTGTGTTCATAAGGCACACGAAAACACAACGTAGAAGAAGATCGTGCATAGCAAAGGCCAACATTGAAAAGGGGCCCCATGTGGTAACTGAAAACGATCACTCCCTCGTGTTTTTACTCCAGGAGGTGGGTCAAGTCCCTTGTTTAAGACAGAAGCATTAGATACATAATTTGCCATTAAGAGAAGGGCTGAAACAGTGTATTAAAAACGGAGACAAAATTCTGGTCACACACTTACTTAAATATTTTCTTAAGTCACTATTCAAAAAATGATCAAGCCACTTCTAGTTAGTGTACTTATTAATTTAAACCTATCACAAAGGAAGTTAAAATAAAACGATAACATTGGTCAAGGAGTCTGCATGAAGAATGAAAGGAAATATCTCAGGCAGCCCAAACGTCTGCTGTGCCATAACTGTTTAAATATTTGGGCCAGAATAATTACTTAAAATCTTAGGTTAGTCATTCGTATCATAACCTTGGAGAAATTCCAGTGCCTCAGTGTTCTCATAAATACATTGGGATAATACTGTTTCATGGCTCTGTTGTGACAACACGAACAATCTAAAATGCCCCCATAATTCTAATTAAAATGTACCTTGAGTACAGTGAGTGAAACCTCACCTTTAAGAAGCAGTAGAACATTTTTTAGAAAAAAAAAAAAGCGTTTCCATAAGTTAGTCCAACCACAAGGAAAAACCAATTCTGGAGAGAGAGAGAGACTGGCTGACCCAGCTTTCAGCCCTGTATCCTCTTTTTAATAAAGAGATGAGGCAATCGTGTTTCCTGTGTTTTACTAAGAATTCATTCGGGATGTTTCCCTTACCCATTACAAATAAGTTTCAGAACCCAGTGAGTTTAAAGAAAGTACATTTTCTTTTCAGGGAATGCTGCTTTTAGAATTTATTCCTATTACCCGCCACAGGAACGTTTGGCCTATTTAAAGGTCGCAGGAGTGCGAGAACAGATGGTATTGAGAACGGGGACACATTTAGGCCGCAAAGAGCCAGCCAAAAGCCAGCTTGACGGCGATGCTCTGAGAGCAATGGTGTCCTGTCCTTTCTCTTACTCAAGTGTGCCTGGGGAGCAGGTACTCTGTCAGAGCCATGTCCTGGAGATTTAATTTGTATTTCTTTTTTCTGTTCTGTTCTTTAGTGAGAGTGCTGGAGACTTCAAAATATAGGCCAGCTCAGAACACCACCTTGGAGTCCCACCCCCAGACCCACTTCACCAGGGAGAGTCGACCACCCTGGGTCCCTGAGCCACCCTGTTCCCCAGAAGTTCCAAAGGACTCGATCACTTAGGCTGGAACTTCCCCCGCTGCGCCTCTGTGAGTCAACAGAGATAAGCAAAGAACTTAACCCTGAAGCCTGGACCAGTGTGCGGGGAGCTCTCCTGCCTGGCCTTGTAGGAGGCAGGGCAGCCCCTGCCCACCATGAGGACACCAGAACAGGGGTGACATTACCTGAAAAGCCAGGGAGCTGCTGCCTGGTGCTGGGGACTCTGTCCAGCTTCTGAGTGTCAGACATGAGCCTCCAAGGCCAGCTTCTGTCTACTGCTCTCCTGCAGCTCACCTGAGACCGACCACCAAGCAGCTCACCCTGATCCACACAGACCCACACCTCCTGCTCAGGACAACCTAAGACAGGGAAGGGGAAGGGGAGGTAAAAGTTTTCCTGTTACCTGCAACGGGCATTTGGAGTCCTCCCTGAAAAGAAGAGGCGCTAAATGCCTCACACCCCAAAGAGAGTGATTAGAAACCAGAAGTGAATTCCCGCCTCCCCCTGACCCTTCTAAGAGGCAACAGACTGGCCCTCCGCAGCCCACACCCACCACCACCAGCTCACTGCTGCTTTCGTATGGGAGGAGCAGGAAGCATCATCTCTGCCAACAGCCTTGTGCAAGGTTCACAGTGAGAAGTGATGCCCTCCCTGTGCCCCGTGGTCCACTCCTGCCCTGAGGCACCAGAAATGAGGGAGGGGCTGCAACAGGGGAGGGTGGCCTCTCACTCTCCAGCTGGACGTCGACATTGACTGTGGACTCGCAGATCGCCCCCTTTGCCTACTTGAGCAGGAGATGGTGGCAGGGGGCTGTACCCCGAGAAATTGTTGGTGTTCAGCTGTCTCACCAGGATCCATCCCAGAGGCCTGCCCGCTGGCAAAAGGAACCCGACAGCATGGGGCTGTGTGCTACGCCACCATGGCCGAGCTGAAGGGGCCGCACGGTGCAACATCTCCCACATTTGGGAAGCTGGTGGCTCCTGGTTCCCGGCCCCTTTCACCAACCGCCTGGACAGTCTTAACAGCAACTCGGAGAAGCGGGCTGCATGGAATTCGGAATTAGGTATGAGAATGAGGTTTATAATGGGACCGAAAGCGACAAGAGAGTAATGGAATCTGCCCAAGATGTGCTAAGGGAAAGGCTTGTTGGTTTTTCTTCATCCGTTTGCTTAGTTCGGTTAGGAGCAGCTCAGGTTTGAAGGTAGTGATTGGAAAAATCAAAACCCCGCCGGTTGGGGCTGCTCAGTGAAGAGTTATGTCACCATAAGCCGTGAGGGGTCTATGGGAGCTTGGACTGCATGCGTCTCTGGAGCCTTTCCCAGCCTGAGACGCCGGGTTTGAATGTAGCAGGGCACCCATCTGGGAGAGGGCTGCACCCATCGCCGGGGTTCAGTTGTGTGTGGACACGTCTGGAGGAAGGTGGGGTTCGTCAGCCCTGAGCTCCTGTCTGAGTCCTGAGGGGAAGGTGGGAGGAGGTGCTAAAGTTAAAACCTGGGCGGGCCACTTCCACGAACCCTCCTGTGGCGACATGCGGACAGGTCCGAAGGAATACTTCCTCCATGGACCTTGGCGTTCGAGTTTACCCTGCAAGCTCAAAACAAACCACACGTGGACATTTTCTATATTTTTGTGTTCTTCAAGAATGAATAACAATAGGAAATTTTTTATACTTTAATGTAATCATTTAATAAAATGTACCACCTTAACTGTATTTACTTAAAAATACAAATACTGTAATTATGGTAAAATTGTTTCAAGGACTTTTCTCCATTTACAAGAGTTTTAAATATGTTTTCCTGTGGCTTGCACTATCATATTGTATAACATTTTGTAATAAATTTTTATATCAATACCATTAGATTCTAATTTACCTATACTTAAATCGAATTGATGCCACTTACTATGTTTTGAGCATTTTTTGCTAAAATTCAATAGAATGGTAAATTTATTACCACATAACAAAAATTTAAAATAAAAAGGTCATTTACATACAAAGCAGCTCAAAATGTTGTTATTAAATGCATAAAATAATAAAAATATCAACTTTTCATTTTTGTGGCATTTGGACACATTTAAAAAAAAAACTTGAAATCAATTAATGCCGTGAAAGGGTTAAAATGGTGAGGATTGGAGTGGAAGCTTTGTGCTATAGTCGCATTTGTCTTAGTGCAAACTCTGAGCTCTAGATTAAAAGTTTTTTGCTTGACAACCACTAAGCAACATCTAAGGCTGTGCTGTCCAATACAGAAACCACAAGTCATATGTGACTATTTAAATATAATTCAAAATTAAATTCTTCTATCACACTAATCACATGTCAAGTGCTCTGTAATCACACATGGCTACTGGCTATATGGAACAGTGAAGATATAGAACATTTCCCTCTTTGCAAAAAAATTCTATTAGGCTGTTCTGCTTCGAAGAAAAAGCCATTTTTCCAATGCTGGAAGAGAAAGTGGCCAAGCCGGACTTCTGAGCTTTCATATGGTATGTACAAAATCACACATGCCATAATTCGTGGGCAAGTCCAAGATAGCCATGACATGACAGAGAGAGGACAAAAACACAGCCATTACTGCAAGGGACACAGTGAGCCCTGAGGTCACAGAAGCCCAGGAGGCCTGAGTTCTGCTTTGGGAACTTAAGGTGTGCTATGAAGGAGTCCTCAGGGCCAGGGGACAGTCCCGTCACTTGGCGGGTGGACTGACCCCCCAGGAAAGTGATGGCAGTATCTGGTAGAGATGACGGTGGTACTCGGGGAAGATGAGAGTGTATGGTGGGAGGGATTCCACTATAACAACCACTTGCCTGCTGAGATCTCTCAGAAACTGTGTGAGACTTTGAGAGACAAGAGGCTGGGATATACACATGATAGTATCTGACTTTTCTCACCAAGGGCAGGAGGTGAGAAGTAGCAGAAGAGGTCTGCTTATTATCTAATTACTCTAAAACTTAGTGGTCTAACATAATGGTTATTTATGATCTCTCTGTTGCCCAAAGTGGGTCAGAAATTTGGGGTCAAATTAGTATGGTTTTAGCTCAGGATCTCCCATGGGTTTGCAGTGCAGGTGGCAGCTGGGCTACACTCATCTGAAGACTTGACTGGGGCTGGAGGATTCACTTTCAAGATGGCTCACTCAATTGCCTGGCTGATTGGTGTTGGCTCTCAGGAGGATCCTTAGTGCTCTCAAGGCAGACTTCTTCACGTGGGCTCCCTGAGTGTTCTTACAGCACTGTGGCTGGCTTCACCCAGAGTGAGAGATTCAACGGGCCGAGGCAGAAGCTTTAATACATTTTTTGACCTAGCCTTTGAAGTCACACACCATCACTTCTGCTGCATTCTATGGTCACACAGCCCTGCCCTAATTCAGTATGGGAGAGAGTTCTACTCAGGGACATGAACACTAGGAGGCAAAGTTAATTGGGGGCCCTCTTAGAGGCTGGCCACCATGAGGCCACACAGACCTGGAACTGCATATTATCAGAATGTTTTATCAGAAATCTGACTGCTGCAAATGACCAAAACCCAGCTCAAACTGTCTCAAGGAAAAAAATCAAGTGAAAGAAAATGCATCTCCTAGCACATATAGTTAAAAAATCTTCTTGATACAGTGCTTAAATGATGTCTCTGGGGTTCTGTCTTATTCTCAGATCAGCTTTCCTCTCGTGGTAGCAAGATGGCTACCAGGAGCTCTAGGCTAGCATCTCCAGTTTAAAAGAAGAGGCTGCCTCTTTTCTGTTAGCACCAACAAAAATCCCAGCGGGGTTTCCATGGACTAGAACATTTTTCTCTGATCCAATCACTGTGATCCCTTTTGGATATGGTGCTCTAATTGGCCAGGCTTAAGTTGCATGCCCATCCCTGGAATGGAGTGCTGTTACCAAAAGAAGGATGAATGGGACTGGGTTGGCAAAATCAAGCACAGTTCACTACAAAAGCACCTCTGTATCTACCTGTTCGTAACAGAAAATTACATCATATCACACTCCTCCCCTTAGGATGAAGACTGGCAATACCAAAGTTCCAACCCAGAAGCAATCATTGTTTTCCATGACCCTTATTCCAGAGCCAGAGGTGGACACTCCTCTGTGAAATTTGCTTTGCACAGCCAAGACTAGAGATTTCTCCTGGATTGAAAAGCACCTGATATTTCTAAATCTAGATGGTCCTCCGAGGAGCTGCGGCTTTGGTTTATACTGATTACAGCATTTCACTTGCAGTGTCCTGTGGTGTGTCTCTGCCAGGAGGTGGAAGGAGTAACTTTTCCGCAAGACCTTAAAGATGTGTGATCAAAACTCCTTTGTTACAGAGAAATATGACCAATACACGTAGGGAATAATACATACAGTAGCAGATCACTTATCTAGCCCCCAGAAGACTGGTTTATGATATGAGGGCTGTCCGGAAAGTATCCAGCCATTTAACATGAAAAATAGAGACATTTATGGCTAGATTTTTTTCCGACAGCTCTCACATAGTCAACCCTTTAAAATACAGACTCGCTTTCTGGATGGGGGAAAGTTTTTGCACATCAGATAAAGTGCTCACACAATTGTGTATTTAAACGCTAACTTGGAGATTCATTGATTCTAATTGAACATTATAAGCATATAGTTCTGGACATGTTTGACTTTTCTAGTTCTCCAGTCCACAGTAGATAATGTACAACAAATTCAATGGGGGGGTGTGGCAGGGAGCTGTTGGAGACAGTCGCTGCATTGTCAGCAAAAAAAAGATATCTGATGGTTTGAATTGCTAAGACTGCAGTGATGTCCTGGTTCTCACTGTTATTTATTTAACACTGACAGCAGGTAAGGTGCTGTGCTAAGCACTCTACATGTTGTGTCTCATTCCATCTTGACAACCGTATATAATCAGGGCTATTTCCCCCATTTTACAGACGGGAAAACTGAAACTTAAGGGTGATGTCAAGTTATTAAGAAAGTGTCTGTTTGTTAACACTTGTATGATAAAACAGGTGGATAGATATCTTTTAGAAATGCTTCCTTCCAAAGTGGCTTAGCAGAGACTTCTTAGATCTTAAAGGGTTAAACAGAAAGTTCACTTACAAGATCTGTCATATCCCATGACCAAGCCGAATGAGGTGGCTCTGGGGTGCTTTCTAGGCCTAATATTCTGTTCTTGGAGGCCTGGGCCTCTAAGGTCACAGAACTTTATAAATGGTTCTGAGAAGGTTGTCTATTGGGTCTGTCAATGCCCCTGAAGTCTGAGCCAGCAGTTGACCGTAACAATCTGTCCTCAAAGCGATAGTTAATCATGGACCCCAGCATCTCCATGGTGTGTCTGATCCCCACAGCTGTATTTCTCTGGCCCATCTGGCATCCTGGCTGGAAGGACACAAGATCCATTCCTTCTTTAGGTGTCCACAGGCCTCAGCTGCTTCCACCCCCGGTCATAAGATTACACAGACACATTCAAAGAATTCTTTTCTTTGAAGAAGGTCATCATCTTTGGACTCGAGGTCAGATGCAGGAATTACTGAGACTCCTGCTCTCATCCTCTCCCCTGCCCTTGGTTCAGCCGGTTCAGAGAAGAAGCCATGAGCTTGAATGTTTTCTTAGCCTCGACAAGCAAACAAGTGGGGGGAAAATCCAGTGTGTGACTTTTTCTCACACAGGGCATATTATGAGGCCCTTCTGGATCCTTCCTTATGGGGGTAGATATGCTATTGGGAAGGATAAACATTTGTCAAGACTGTCAGGAGTCACTGAGGTTATATGGTTTTCATAGGTAAGGGGTGTGTGTGTGTGTTTTCTTGCAGATTTTCACAACTCAATGCAGTTCCCCTGAAATGAAGCTGAAATCATCCATGCCTCTTTGAATGCCGTCTCTCCAAAGGGTTCAGGAATTACGTGGTTTTCTAGAACTCAGACCTATGATGTAAAATGATTCAGTTTCTGACCCTTGGCAATTCTAATACACCCATTGTTCTTTCTGGCCTGGAACTGGCTCTTGCATCCATTCAGTAAACACTTACTGCACTGGGTGAGGAAGAGTCATTGAAGAAGAATGTCCAGATATCAAAATCAGCCTTTGAAAAATAGAGCTGATTACTAGATTCAAATCCTCTGTAGGAACCAAGGGCATGATGTTCTTTTTCAAAGGCATTTCTTTTCTTTTCAGACTGTGCAAAGTATAAAGGTCAAACACACACCCATAGGGTGTGGTGTTGGCTGGTGTAGACGAAACTGCAAAGAAAAGGATATTGATTTGCCCACCTGCCTTTTTTGCAACATTTTAGTACCTCTTAGTGATTCCCCTGGCTCAGATTTTCCTGCTCTTCAGACATCCTCTCCCAACAGGGAAAATACAAAGCTTTTAAGGAATCAATTCAAAGGGAAAAAATTATGAATGTGTTGTAATACTTTATGCTGCTCAGAAACAACACCTTTTAAAAGACAACACAACCTCTAAAGGCAGGGTAGGGTGGGGGTGCACTTTGGAGGAACAAGTTTATTTTGAGAGGGGAGAATTCAAGAGTAATCAAATCAAGGAGAACTGAACTTCCTAAAGTGTACCCCTCCCCTCCATGAAAATCGTGTAGGGGTAAAACATGGCCTTCTCCAGCTTTTCTCCTGACCTGGATGCTCGAGGAGAGGGATCTAGAAGTCTGTGTCTCCGGTCACTGTTGTGACCAGCTGAGCTTGGGAACCCTGGGTCTAGGGCAGCGTGCGCTTTGTACTCACACAAAGCCAAAGGTCGAGTGGAGTTACAGAAAGTTGTGCTTCTTAAGGAAAGACAGATCTGTGTTAGATTTTGAGACTGTTACTCAACAGGTGGTTTGAGCTAGTCATTTAGTCTTCCTGAGTCTCAGCTGCAAATTGGATTAATTATCCTGTTTCTGCAGGGTTGTTGTGACGCTTGGAAATCATGCATGCAAAGGCCTGGCACACAGATCCTCAGATCCAAGGCTCAGTGCTCAGGTAATGATAGTTCTTAATGGCAGTTGAGTAAGAATTTGCACATGTCAATGTCTTTGTATCGTTTCAAATGGGTGTTCAGAGTCCTTTAAAAATTATTTAAATGTTTTCACACATATATAAAAGTATAGAACATAGTATAATAATGCTCCCTGTACCTATTATCTAGCTTTTACAAGGACCAACATACTGCCCTGCCTTCTGGTAATTCTGTTCAATTTTTTAACTGGCAAGAAATGTAATGATCCTATGCTTGGTATTTTTGGAATCTTCTGAGAGCTGATGCTGATTTTTGGGGGGAAGGGAAAAACAAAAAAGAACACTAGCAAAAGCCCTTGTGAGTCAGCACCCTGATGACAGGTAAATGATGGTGACTCTCCTCACATCACATGCTGACTTAACAAATGTCATCATTATTACTCTGGACCCCAGGCCCACAAGGCACATCCACAAACAGCCCACTGCTTAGCCCATGGTCAGTGCTGTCGGTGGCATTGCAAAGCTAACTCTACCCAAGACAGATGTGTCCAAAAGGCACGGAAGGACTTGCTGGTCTGAACACAGAAGAGGCTGCCAACTAGAAAGACCACAAAGTCGATTTGGGTCCAGCACCCGCCTGGAGTCAGACGGCATGTTTTGTGCCGAAAACTGTGTCAGGGTGAAGGAAGCGCTGCTGAGGCTGACATCTAGGCCTGGGCAGCTGGGTGAAAGGCTGGCGGTCCAGAGTGCAAAGGACATTCATGACTTCTTCCTTCCCTGTTAGTAAGAGAGGACCCACGGACCTTGTCATTAGCATCTAAGGCTCTTTGTTTGTTCTTGAGTCTGATGAACTAACACCCCCGGTGAGAACTCGCAGCCCCTCGTGTTTTTACTCACAAGTTAACCACTGAATGGAAAGAAGATCCCAGGCCAAACAAACGAAATCTAAATAGGGATGAAAGACACCCGGAATAGTTTAGGACTCAGCTCTGCTGACTGTTCAGAGGCAAAATCATCAGATTCAGCATCGTCTAGCTCCTATTTTTTGAAGCCAGGGCAGAATTTGGCTCCTGGGGGCTCAGACTGCCACAGTGACCGGGGCTCTGTGGTCCCTACTGAGGTGACAGAGTTTGGGACCCAGGAAGAGAGGGCCCAGGGCCTGGCCTTTGGTTTTGTCGTTTGGTTGTCGCCCTGCTCACCTCAGGAATTGGCCGGGAAGCCCCCCGAGGAAATGTCCCGCCTGCTGTCAGACACCTGGTCCTAGGAAGCCCGCAGAGCACTGGCTCCCACCCCGATGACGATGACGCACGTCTCCAGGCCTTCTAGAAGGGAGGGCTTTCCCACAGTGCAAGCTTCCCGGGAACTTACCCCGGAAGCTGCCTGTCACATTCTCGCATTCCCACTGGGTCACTGGCCGGCGGCCCCGCCCCGTCCCTGGAGGCTGATAATCCTGAAACAATGCCCTGTGACTAAAGAAGTGATGAGACTATCTCCCGGAGGCGGCCTGGAACGCTGACTTTTTACTTTTCAGTCCCACGAGGCGTGTGACGCACTTGGGACACCTCAGAGGAGAGGTCAAAAAGGTGTTGATTTTTACTTAAAGGACAAAACCTATTCATCATGGGTAGGAGCAGGGAGGAGGAGAAGAGGGAGGGAAGGAAGGAGAGGGGGAGGGGAGGCAGGAAGGGGCGGGCACGTTAGCCAGCGGTCCAGCTCCCAATTCACATACTTTAAACCCAAAACATCTCCTCTGCTGGGACAGTTCAATTTCCTTGGAATAAGCTTTCCTTTTAGTTTGAGGTGAGGATGGGTAACAAGCTGGCTAAAAAGGAGTTTTCCTTTAAATTGCAGGAATGTCCCGGGGAGAGAGAGGACACCCTGCCCCGATCCGAGCCCTGGATGTGCTAACTACACACGGAGTTCCTCTTCCCATTGGTTTGTTTCCAAAATTGATGAGATGGTTTTCTCTCATGCCTTCCTTCTGAAAGTTGCTCTATTCATTGTAAATCATCCCATCCCAATACCATTTCCCCAAGCAGAGAAAAGCACCGGACAAAATGGGGGTGGGGGGGTGGGGGGCAGACATGTAATCCTTAACTTCCACCCCGCCCCCAGTCTGTCAGCAGCCACAGGACCCAACACCGTGTGTCTTCCACACCCTACTTAGCACAATGGACATCACCATATCAAAAAAAAAAAAAAAATTGCTGGGGGTAACTCAGGTAATAGTAGCTTCCCCCTGAAGTATCTGGCCAAGTGCCCACAGCCACCGGCTGCCCATGGCTTCTCAGAAAATCAATGCCTCCCAGGGGTAAGGTTTTGTTCTCTTCGGTGTAAATGAAACTCAGCAGTTCTGGAAATTGTTTGCCCACAGTGGGAAGGTCACGCCTCTTTTGAAGAGGCTTGAATAAGAAGTTAGAAAAGGGCTGCTTCTCTCCCGGAGTCTGCCCGGTGTCACGCTCCTGGGCCACCTGGCTCCCTCACCTCTTACCTTTGCACAGCTGGTGTTGACACCAGGGAATTACACGCAGATCTCCTGAGACCAGGTGGCAGGTTCCTCGGGTGGAGGCAAGTTGCAAAGCTCACTTCATTTACTCGTCTAAGTGGGCTTTCCAAATATTGACAGGTGGGTGACTCACACACATCATAGGAGATAGGCACGTAGCATCATCCCTGCTTTGTCAATGAAGAAATGGGGACAAGGTGGGAGCTGGCAGTCCAGGGCCACACAGCAAGCACGTCAGCCACAGAGCCAAGCAGGACTCGTGGAGCCAGGCTCCTGTTCTTCTGGTCCCACCCTGGGCGGATCCACCGCCTCTGAACAGCACGTACTTTGGGGTATCTCCAACCTGGACAAAGGGAGAAAACATAAACAATGCACATTAACAGATGCAGGAATGATTGAGTGCTCACACCTTAACTTTCCAAAGCCTCTAGCTTGGGCCAGCCTTTCGGTGTCATACATAAATGGAAGCTTTATGAGGGCAGAACAGAAAGAGCTGATGTTTTCTTGGCTGTGTCCCCAGTGCCTAGATCTGTGCCTGGCTCATAGTAGAGGCTCAATAAATACCAGATGAACAGTTAATGAACCTTGATGGCACTCTGTTAGCCTTCGATGCTAACCACTGGGCCTTGCTGGGCTGGTGCCTTTGTGAGCCCTGCATTCCTTACCCAACTCAATAACAAAGTCCATTTATTATACGCTCGTGGTTGAGTTTCTCTTAAGAAATCACAGAAGACAACACCTAGAATGACCTCTATGCTACGGATGTGGAAACACAAATGATTAGGGGTAAAATGATTAGTTAAAGCTCCCTCAGCAGGGATAAAACCTCAATTATCCTGATGTAGTAGCTGCTATGTACTGAACTGTGTCCCCTTCCCCCACCCCCAAATTTCTATGATTAAGCCTTAACCTCCAGTGTGATGTTAACTGGAGTGGGGCCTCTGGGGCCCTCAGGTTCTCGTTCTCTCTCTCTCTGCAAACCAAAAGAGTGTCCTCACCCGAGTCTGCCCAGGACAGACCAAGACAATACCCTGCACTGGCTTTTCTAGTACACCTTTGTCTTGGGGTTAGGCTACTGCCATAGCCATGCTGGTCACCATGCCCACAGGTCCTAGAAAAAACCCTTATATAGAGGATTTAGAAACTACAGAGAAGGCCATGCTGTCACTTTTGTGCCTTCAGCTCTGGAAAACTAAGTCAATACATAGGTTCTCGTTAGGTACTCATATGAGGAGCGGACACTGTTAAGACTCTAAGCCAGGCTTGGCAAAATGAGCCCTCCTAGGAGCAGCTCTCTTAATTAAAGGGCATTTTGTTTCAGAAACAATCTCGGTGGATCATATGAATGGGAATTATAACATCACTCTTCATTCACATGCTAGGAAGTATGTGTTTCTCTATACCTTTTCCCCTTGGGCAACTTAAGTTACTTGTGGGAAAATTCTTTTTTCCTGGACAGAAAAGTCGAAGGCAGGCAGATGGATGTTGCATAACCTCTAAGGAAAAATACAGATTGGAGAATCTTAAATGGGACAGAATTCTAGCATTTTACCTCTTTTCAAAATCTTTGTACATTTCTTAAATACAAATATATAGTTTCATTTTTCTTTGAGGGTATTTAATGAAAAGTCTGGGAAATACATGCTATGATAAGGAGGAGCACCCGGAACCCTTCCAATCAATTTTGGTTCTTTTGTCTTAGCAATCACGTGATTCAAATGAACTTTGAATGGTCTAGTCACCCCCAGTTCAGTACTGTACTTTCTCCTGAGCTGCAGGGAAGACACCTGCTCAATAATAAATGTCCAAGTCCAAGAGAGGTCTGGGCTTTGCACAGCCCTTAGAGGGAGGGTCTTTTTGCTTAGTGTTAATATCCGGAAGCTTCCACCAGCACAGCCTGGGCCTGAGAGGAAATCACTTGGCCGACACAGAAACATCCTCCTGTACCTGGAGCCACTGGTTCTGTCCTGCACGGGACAACCCAGTTCCGCCACATTCTTCCACAATTAGGAGTTCACTTAGGTCCCTGGGCTTGCTGAGATCAGAGCAGGGAGCTCCATGAAAGGCGACCCCGAATGACTTCCCTGAAGGGGGTTGGTGTGTCCGACAGGGAAGAAACAGCTGACAGATGAGGCTGTCTTTGGACAGACAGCCCTGCAATGGCTGCTTTCTCCGGTGTCTTCAGGGCTGACTGGAGAACTGCTCTGTGAGGGTGCTCAGGGACAGCTACCCAACTAGAAGCGGGGGCTTGCTAAAAGACTTGACTTTGAAGCTGCACTTTCATAGCACTTGGAGTGTGAGAAAATTGTCCATTTAAAGAACTGGGGAATGTGACTAACGGGGGTGAAGGGGGTTCAAATCCCACGAGCGCCCCCCACTTGGCATGGCACTGACACGTGAATGACTGGATGCAGTTTCTATATGAGAAACTGAGCAGCAGGTTTCTCTAAGAATTCTGAGAAATGCACATTCTTCAGCAATGAAGACGAACCCCCATCGTGTATCTAAGTAATCAGACTGAAAAATATTTTCCAATGGGAAAATGCACGTGGTATCCCCTGTATCTCCCAGAATGTATAATGTTTAGAAAGCTCAGATGACATTTTCAGGTCTTCCTGGTGCCAAGCCAGGGAATGGGCAGCAAGAAATGTTTATAGCAACAGTCATTGCTGAAGTTTCCCACAAGGCTGAGTCTAATTAATTAGGCCTAGCCAAACTTGCCGGCCACGCCCAGGATCCAGCCGAATAACCCTGAGAGAATTTAGAAACACCCTTCTACAAATACTCCTTTATTAGGACCCGTGTTCACTGAATCACCTCTAGAGCAGATACCGCCTGACAAAACTTCCTCAACAGTCTTTAATAAACTAAGACTCAAAGACCTCTGCTTTATTCGTCATCAAATAGCTCTCTTTTCTCTTAATATTCATAGCAACAGCACTTGACAGTATTCAAACTACTTCACAAGTGTTCATTCCTATAGTACTTTGACTGTAGTTTGCCCAGAACCAAGGATAATGTAATTTCGTTTTCTCCAGGCCCAAATCAAACGGCCGGAGAGTTTCAGCCAGGCCCACTTGTTCCCTTGACATTGGTATGAGCCTTGTTTTCTCTCTAAAGCCTGTAAAATATTTCCAGAAGGGGTTAGAAACTCCTCTGAGACTCCCACCCTCCTGCCTTTCTTGGAGAGCTCTGGAATAACTTTACAAACTCACACCCATGGGGACCAAGGGTGCCTTTGGGCCCAGAGTTTCATTTAACACACTTACATTGTGGGCCAATTCCATGCCACGTACTGCTCCAGGTACTGGGTGAACAACATCGAGTGGGGGTGGTGCATAGGGAGAGACAATAAACAAAGCAGCAAAGTAATGTCTGATAGTGACAAGAGACACAGTAAGACAACACAGAGGGTAATGGGTTAGAGAGGGACTGGGGATGTGTGTGCTACATGGTTGGAAAAACTTGGTTGAGGGAATAACGTTTGAGTTGAGACCTGAATGATAATATTATGCTGGTTGTGTCATGTTCTGTTAGATACACTTCTCTGTTTTTAAAGCAATTCCACAAAGGCAGAAACTCCAACAGAGCGAAGAGATTGATTAGGAGAACGCTGTCCTCTCATACCTTCTTGTTGAGGTAGGTGTGGGCGGGGGGAGATCTGCAGAGAATGTAGGTAAATTGGTTCATTCTCTAAGGAGGTCAACACTGCAATACCTACCAAAATTAAAAATGCACTCTCCTTAGACCCAACAACCCCACTTGCAGGAATTTAATCTATAGGAATATTGGCACCTATGCGTGAACATATAAGGATGTTTGCCACAGCATGTCTTGTAATAGTGAAACACAGCGAACACGACAAAAGTTCATCATTAGAGGACTGGCTAAATAACTATGAAATGTCCATATGAGAGAACACTTGGCAGTCATTAAAAAGAAGGAGACTGAGCTCTAAGAGAAATTAAGTAGGGACAAGTAAGGCGCAAGAACTATGTATTCAAAGTGCTATCATATTTTTAAAAAATATATATCACACACATATTATCTTTGGAAGTGTATTTAAGAAACTGATAGCAGTTTTTGCTTCAGCAGGGGTTGGGGGAGAATTAGAGAAACTATATATTCTTTTGTAATATTTTCATTTTTTACCTTTTGCATGTCTTAGCTATTTTATAAACAAGTTTTAGAAAAATAAAGACTGCAGTATAAATAATTATCTATTGTCATACAAAGTTCTTTTCACGTGTACTTCCAGCTGGGATGAATTTTGAATGTTAAAACAGAAAAAGCTCCTAGAATCTGTTGTGTAAGTCACCTTCCTCGTTGGCTCATTATCTGGGCATTTCTCAGCCAGGGCTTGGGCCTAGTCTCTGCAACACGAGTTTAGGAAACACTTCAGAAAAGGTATTTTCTCTCAGGATAGACATCCTTTTTGGAAGACAATGTATTCATTTCTAATCCATTTAAAGATCTGAACAACTACCTGACCAATGTTCAGGTATTAATAGATAATTAATAGATAATTGAATAAATAATTGAAATAAAAAGAGGTGACTTTTCTTGAAAATTACGTTCCAATGCGTATATGGTATTATAATTTTCCTCTTCCTAAGTTAGAACAAGCCTTGGTTTTTAAGAATAAACTTGTTCCAGCAAGAGTGTTTTTCTAAGTTCTCACAGCTATTTCATGTTCTGGTCCATTTATGATTATGGGCTGATAAGAGTCTTCAGCTACCAATAAAATCCTAAGAAATACAATGGAAATCAAATGTGTTTCAGATGTCTGTATTCAAGCCCAAACTCTGTGGTTTCCTACAATTCTGTGCCAGCAAATACTACAACCCCTACTCTTCCTGAGAATAAAACCTGCCCCATGTTAAATAAATCATTTATGTGCATAAAGGTTTTATTTAAAAGAAAATTTGCCATCAATAATCCAAAATAGCCATGGAAATGACATTCCGTATCTATTTTTAAAATGCATTAAATATGTATCCAGTAGAATCGCAAGGAATTCATCTGCTTGTAGGCAAAATTTCCATGAGCTGCAAGGTGGCCGTGAGGATCCAGTCGGGGCGGAGCTGGGGAAGTGGCCCGCGGTCCGAGCGCCAGTGGGGCTGCGGGAAGGAGGAATGGCTCATTAGACAACTCTCGGGTAACTCCCCAGTGAACAGCAGCATGGGGAGCTGAGTCGGGGCGCACAGCCTGGCTAAGAAGGAGCTGTGAAGAGGACACGAACTGCTCACCATCACCCCATGGACAGCGGATCTGAACGCCATTCCAGAAGCGAATGTCATCCATTCCTGGCAGAGTGCACCCCCTCTGTGAAGCTGGGGAACACTCGCTGTCACGCGGGGCTGGGGGCTTGCACGGCAGCACAGGTCCCAGGGGAGAAAGCCCCAGTCCATATTGCAGGAGCCTTTCCAGGCGGCAGGCCTGTTATCTGTGCTGGCAGAACCTGATCGCAGGGGAGGAAGTTATTAAAAAGTGGGTCACTGGGCCAGGGCTGGGCTTACTCCTGGTCCCGGTCCCTGGTCCTTATGATCAGGTTTCAGGGAAGGTTTTTGTGGCCCTTGAGGGCACACGCTCTCTGGTGTTCTTGGAAGTGGGAGGATGAGGGTTGTGGCGTGGGCTTGGTCGTGGAGGTGGAATGACAAAAACCTGAGAGCTGGAGACTCATTGAGACAGAACTCTAGAAATTGTGACTCCAAGTGTCCGTGTCCCTGGGAGGCACTGCTCTGGTACAGGCAGCAAGTCCATCTGCGAGTCCTGTGCAGAGCAGTGTGACCGCTGTGAATAGTCAGAATTGTGACCTGCATTTTCCACCTTCTGTTTTTGAGATCCGTCTTCGGAGTCACTCAGCCTAGAATCAGGTGACTTTATAAAGCATCTTCTGTCTCTAAGGTCAAAGGTTTTAGCATTGACAATGGAAGCTATAGGGTGATTATTTCTTACTTTGTCTAAGAATCAAAGTTGGAAGGGACCGTAGCGATCCAACCCCTTCGTTTTACAGATGAGGAAACTGAGGCCCAGAAGGGTTAAGTAATTTGGATAAAGCTGTCAGCAAAGCTGGGACTAGAATTTAAGGGTTTTTTCCTCCAAGCAGGATCCTTTGCTACTTGAAAAGTAACTTAATTTCCTACTTCTGCATTCTACTCACACCTCTATTTATTCAGTCTGTTTCAAACTGTGTGGTCCATTTCCCTGTCGCATGTTGATTCAGCAGGAATTTTCAAAGAGTTACAGAGAGAGAGAGAGAGACAGAGAGAGGGAGAGAGAGGATCGGGGAGGGCAAGGAAGAGGGAGAGGGCAAGAAGGCAAACCAATGCACAAGGGCCTACAAACCTTAATGTGACCAAAGGCCTCTTAAATGACAAGTAATATCCAGATTCAACAACACTTAAGAGGTTATAAACTGACACCAGTTCAGACGGGACTCTGCACTTAATCACTGCAGATAGTACTCATGTGGTGCCCAGTGAAAAGCATTTGGTAGTTTCCAGTTCAATAAGTATAAACAAGCCACATAATTTGGCATTAAGTAGATTGTGTTTTGCCAGAATTTTCCAGTCTTGCAGTCTCTACCGATCCAATCAACCAAGTGATTGCCACTCTGGCTGGCTGTGAAAAAAACACAATAGGAAACCCTGGGGCCTTACCTCACACCTCTGCCTGTACCACCTCCTGAAGGTGGTGAAATACCCCGTTCTGCTGAGTCCCAGTAAGTTCCTCTGTCCCTCAGGTGGCACGGGTCGGTGACGCACAGTGACACTTTGGGGAACGTAAGAGTACTCTGCTTTATATTTTTACGTGTCTGTCTCATCTTAGCTGATCTTAAATTAATCTAGTCCTTAAGAAGGGATTCCAGATCGTGTGACGACTCTTCTTCTGCACCTCTGCATTCACTTACTCAAAAAAGATTATTCATTAAGTGTTCACCACACCTGATTGCTTAAAAAGCTCCCAGAGATACAGAGATACCCTCCAGGAGCTCACTGTCTCGTGGTGGAGACGCTGCCTTTAAATACAGAGTAGCAGCGTAGTGTGGTAGGACGGACTTGGTCTGGCTGGTGATTAGGTCTGTCCCAGCCCTGTGCCACTTCTTCCATTAGCTCCACTCTGTTCTCCTTGAGCTTCCTCCTTGAAGGTAGCCATCACCAGTGTCTGAAAGTTGGCCATTGTGAGACAGTAAAGGCCCCACACCCGCTCTCCTCCACTTCACCTGCCATTTTTATCCCCATCACCTGCTTTTGCAGGCAGGTGTGCAGTTGTGTTAAGTCAATAAAGGTGTGTGGGAACTAAAGTGGGGGTGTAAACAATGGTCCATTGAGATGAAAGACAAATATTGGAACATCACTCACATTCATTTTTATCTAAAAACTTTTAAGAAAAATCTTAAATTTCATTGACTTTTAACTTTTATGATACTAGCATCCTCCTTAGGTCTGTTTGTTGGATGGGCACGCATCATACAAGCAGGCATGGTACCCTCGGGCTAAAGAGGGAGGTCTCCAGAGCAGAGAGGGAGGTGTCTGTGCTCCTTTCCCTGTGGGGATATTGGAACCCGCTGCAGGCGATCTGTGCTTGGTTCAGTGGAATCGCCCGTGGCCATCTAAGGTCAGCAAACTATGGCCACGGTCAATTCCGGCCCGAGGCCTATTTTTGTAAATAAAGTTTTATTTGCACAGCCACACTCATTGGTTTACGTACTGTTTGTGACTGCTTTCAGAGAGAGAGAGCAACGGCAGAGCTGAGTGGTAGGGGGGTGAGGAGCCCGTCTTCCCGGAATGTGCCACCCCGGCATGCAGATGATTTTGAGCGGAGAGCAATTAAAAGGCAAGCGACCCCGGAAGAGCGTTAATATTTGTACCTCCCCCTTACCTCCCTAAAGAGACTCAGACAGAGCTGCTTCAGGAAGGGACCCTTAGCATAACCACTTTAGCACACTCACCTTAGCACATATAAATTAAGTGTGGAAGACAGGGAGGGTCCAAGTAAAAAATCCGTTGGCTAGATCCTCCTTAGTATCTCCTTTCTGGGTGGCCCTGAGAGAATGTGTTTACCAAATATTTGTTCTTTCTCATCTACCTGTGAATTGCCTACTTCCCCCTCCTTAGTCCAAAATGACATACCTACCTCATTTTGCCTCACTGTCTTTGTGTTTTCATGCTTATGTGAATTCCCCATGTGCACATACTAAAATTTGATTTTCTCCTGTTGTATGTCAATTTGAATTATTCGACCAGCCAGAACTAAAGGGCTAAGGGGAAAGTTCCCTTGGCCCCAAAAGGAGTTGCAACAGAGACCGTATGGCCTGAAAAACCTAAGATATTTACAATCAAGCCCTTTAAAGAAAGTATTTGCCAATCCCCGCCATAAAAAGTTCAAAATTTTCTAAGATAGGGAGAGAGGATAGAGGCCATGAAAGTCTTTATATCACACCTCCTTTCACGGGTCTCACAACAAAGTTCTTAAAACAAAGGTAGAATTAAAGATGAATTATGCAATTTTATTGTATGAAAACACAAATGTTTCAAAGTTGCTGAGCTTTTTTTTTTCTGATGACAAGTAGCTGACTCTAGTGATCCAAAAGACATTTTTGGAAAAAAAAACCACAGAGCAGAAAATTCCCCACACATTTAAATTGTTTTAAATGAAGCTGCCTTTTCAGTTTTGAACAATGTATGAGAAATGTTTATGTATTTCACAAGAAACCTAATATAGAGAGATTATTGTGAAAAAGAATGTTTTGATGTGTTTCTACTGTATGTGATTCTGTTTCTAAAGAGAAATAAGTGTAACATGTAAAAATGTTCACATGTGTATTCTTAGAAACACTTGGAAGCAGTATTTTCCTGTTTAAAAGTCATTTAAATGAAGAGTTTCAATGGAATTTGAAGGCTATATATTAAATATATAAAAATACAATGCTTTTCTACTAGTTTGCAAGAATGACTGACATCTAGAAATATCTGTAGTAAATGAATATTTACTGGCTGATTTTCAACAGAAATCTTTGTCTAAGGAGGTTAAGAATGGAAAAATGAGTATCATGATTTACTAACCTCAGTCTACGATGAACATTTTTTTCCATTTGGATATAAATGTCTTCATATTTTTTCCCAGATACTATTATTTTTTTTTTAGTGAGAACACAAAAAAATCTGTGTATATTTAATAAATATAAAACACTACATTTCTTGTTTTTAAAGTATTTTGCTTCATCTTTTTCTTGTTTCATTTCTGTTTTTGTGTCTGTTTTATAATATATATAATTTATTAGTGGAGAAGAAGATGCATATAATTTATGAATAAACAAATACACATACATTGGAGCGCATGCCCCCAAAGATTTTAATAATAGGAATGTATCATTACAATGTTTAGAGACCACCAATTTTGAGTGTGATTTGGAAATTAGCCAACGGGTTTAAGTAGGGCTCTGCTACTCACTGGCTACATTCTCTTTATCAGAATAATTTATTATAGGCTTTATTTTCTCAACTGTAAAATTGAAATAAGGCCTGTATGGTACTTAATATGGAGCCTAGCACATAGTAAATGTCCAATACACATCAATTAATGTTTAATAAATATCAGTAAACATTACAATCCCTAAATATCTCCACATTCCCCAGGCTTCTAGGACCACCCTCTTCTTCGCTCTCCCAATGAAAGAACTCAGTTCTTCTTACCTCACTTACTTATGGGAAGGCCAGCACGTGCCCTTGAATTTCTATGGAGGGAGCTGAAATTCTGCGGGTAGTTACATTTTCTTGGTGGGTGCTCGATGTTTGCTGGCTTGGTTGTCTGCCATCTGCAGGCTCCTGGCCTATTCCTTTTCCACGTGAGCCTAAGAGCGGACACAACCTCCTTTCCAGCACTCCTTAAGACTCAGCTGTTGCAAGCCTTCACTTAAGACTTGTGGATGACCCAGCGTAAATACTGTTCAGGACAGAAAAATTTAGGTATCACACCACGCCCTTCCGGCGTTCACGGACTGCAGCCCACTGCTGGGGACGCATTACGGATCCTGCACAGCCTTTGGCCTGGCCTGGCATCCTGTTGTTGGCACTTCTTTCTGTTCAGAGAACTTTCTGCCCTCTTAGTTCTTCCTTGCTTTCAGTGTCCACCCCGCAATTAGCAGACCACTACAGGCTCCTCTGTATGCCACGACCGTGTAAGCATAACTGCAGTCTGGGCATTAAATGCCTCCACGGGTGCCGTTCACGCCGATGAGTGAATGACGCTCCCTGGAGTTGTACGATAAGGCGGCCCTGGCTCTTTCCATCAAGAGTAGAGATAGATGGGAGAAACTTCACTTTCAAAATTAAGAATCCATTAACATACTTTCCTAAAAAACAAAACAAAACAAAAAAAGGTTCACCATAGGTCTCTGTTTCTTGCTAAACAATCAATAGAATCTTTGAAACTTACTGCTTTTCCGTCCTGACTCTGAAGTTATCAGACTGAATTCTGAGGCAGGGCTTAAGGTTACAAATTTTGTACTTCCCTTCTCCCATGAATCTTTATAGTGGAGCTGGGCAATAAAAAATTTATTTCCCATACTTTCTTTCCAGATCTTTCTTTTATTTCCCTGTGATCAAGGTCTAGGGGGTCCTGATTTCTTCCCCTTCCCACTGCCACCCCTACAAATACCAACAATATTATCATCACTATCACCACCATCATGGCCGACTCATACATGGCCACCTTAACCATAAACATCACTATCTCCACTACCATCAGCACCCTCACCATCAGCATATCATCTCCTCCATCACCACTACATCACTACTGCTATCATCACCAACATCACAGTCACCATCACCAGGAGGGACAACCATTATCACCCCAGTGATCGTGATCACCACCACCATAGCCATTACTACCTCAGCCCCTAGGGCAATTCTATGAAAAGCTGTCAAAGCTCTGTAGAGTTTTTTATTTTGGGAAGTATATAGGCATATCTGCGAGCTGTCTGCATCCATCTTTTGTTTTCCTCATCAGATACCCTGTTACTCCATTTATGGAAAGAGGGATAGAGCAAAACCCACATCCCAACCCTGATCTCTTGCTTCCACATTGCCCAACTGCAGACTTCTAACACTGGCCTCTTCGGAGCTGGGTCTGATCCTGCGCCTTATCAAACATATGGTCATGGCTCTGTAATATTATTTCTACTCTTTCCATTCTGTTGTCTCCCTTTGTCTCCAGAGAACACTCCTTGCTCTATTTTCTTGTCCTGGGGAGCCCTACTACCATTCAGACAACTCTAACTCTTGCAAAAGGTTGATGGGAATTATGATGCAACTCTTTGCCTTTAGGGGCTACCTCAGGCTCTTGGCCATCCTAGTAAGGCCCCAAGGGCATCCAAGTAAAAGATTGATTATCTGCCTCTATTGGAGCCAGTTGGTTTCTCATCCACTCTGCCAGCTGATGTGAGGTTTCTGTTGAACCAAAACATCAAGGATGAGATAGCCTTTCACCAGGTGGGTGTATCAGAGCAATGGAAGAAGCCTTCTCATAGTGGCTTCATGATGCACAACTGTCCACAGAATGTAGAATAAGCATTGAGCATGCCTTCCCACTCGATGTTGGCCACAAAGGATAGCCTTTCTAAAGGCTTCCCACTTTAAAGTAATAATAAAGTAAGAAGTGAAACTTTGATATAGTAACTGGACATCTCAACAAATCAAATAAACGAACTTTGGTTCACTTACTTAGATTGAATGAAAGTGGTGTATAGCTTAGGTGGCAGCAGCTAGAAGTTAGGTTGTGTGAACATAGACTCACTCACACATTGTCTGTTTGCTTTTCTGCTACAGTGGCTGACTTGAGTAGCTGGGAGGATTCTGTATGACCTACCAGTCTAAAATATTTACTATCAGGCTCTTTATAGAAAGTTTGTTAACCCTTGTTCTAAATAACAAATACTTTGCTCCTCCTGGAGATGTCAGGAAAGTAAGTTGGATTGGTCTTCCTTTGTATCATAAGAAGTCAAGGCTGATATCCCAATAAAGGTATTAGAAGTAGGGAGCAGTTGAAGCAGGGTGCCTACATAACCTGCTGCACTTGGTCCTATGTTAGCCTTCCAACCTTCCATTCAATTTACAGTATTAGAGATTGGAGCCCAGACCCCAATTAATAATAGTCTGTTGGCTTTGCTTCCTTTGGGCAAATACCTCCTTAAAGGTCTTGTGGGGAGGTGAAATGACTGATCCCAAGGCAGAATTAGGTATATCCAGAATTACGTACTCCTAAGTTTCTCTATCACAATACTGCCCAGAAACATCTTAAGTCCATCAGATGCTACTTTGCATTAATGGAGAAAGGTAGCTGAGTTTGCTTGCTGGAAACAACATGATTTATCATTTCCAAGGCCTGCCACAATCTCAAGGCCTGTGGTGTCCCAGTAAATTCTGAGGAAGGACCATCCATTTCTGATGCTGCCCATTGCCAATGCCATCTCCCCTCCCAAATTCTGAGCGAGAACTAGCCTTTTATTGCAGTTCCGTAAGCTGGGAGGTTGGTTTTACCGCTAAGAGTAGGCAGAGTTAACTTTTTGTTTTCGTTAAACTCTGCTTGGTTGTACTTCATCTTTTTAGTTTATATATTTTTAAAATTATGACAAAGAAGTAGGAGATTTTGAGTCCAAAACCAAGGATACTGGTTGATTTAACTTTGCAGAGGTTTATCCCTACTCCCAGATATCAATCTTCAATTTGGCCTCATTTGAGTTCTTGGACTCAAATAATAACAAGTCAGTATTATTGTGCTAAATGAATCTCCTTTAATTCATATTAACCTGTGAGGTTATTTATTAGAAGGAAATGAGTCTTAGGGATGCTAACCTGTGCCAGTTACCCGACATAAAGATAATGATGCTAGGATTCTAACCAAAGTAATCTAACCGGGCTGTTTGCTCCTGCCCCACCATGCTACACAGACCTTCCTAATGTCAGCCCACAGGAAGGCCAAAGTTTCACATTAAAAATAGCTCCACTTCAAATCTGGAAGTTTCATAGAGCAGACAGTAGTAAATCCGGTTTTAAGTCAGTTTATAGGCTTTCTGAAACATTGTTTTTGTTTCCATCCATAACCAGTTGGTCTTTAAGTAAAGGGTTACCTAGGGGTCTTTGTGAAAATAGATTGGAAAACTTTCCCAAGGAGTGTGCTTCAATGCAATCCCTTGATTTAACTTTGAAAAACTATGTGTGACAGATAATAGTTGGTTTTTCTCCCCAGTAGCCATTTTCCTTCTTCCTAACAAAACACCAGTCTTAAATCAGATGACTAAACTACTGAACGGGGTGACTGTTGCCTTAATGGATCATCCCGGTGCCCTGGAGAGTGAATGTTGGTTAGTCCAAATCATTCACAGTGATTCTGTTCACCTTGCCAGGGATCGGTTTAGGCATGGTCACGTAATGCAATCAGGACAGTAAGACAAAAATGGCAGTCCACTGGGGTGCTTTTGTGAGGATTTTCTAACTCTTGAAAGAAAAAAAAAAGGCACTAGGTTAAGCTCGTTCCTCCCTACTTTTGGACATTGCAGATAAGATGCCATATTTGGAGTCAGAGCAGTCTCATCTTGTAATCATGATGGGAGAACCAAGAGAATCATACAGACTCTTTGGAAATGTTGCACCTTTGAATTAATTAGTGTCGAAATAATTTTCTTAATTTCTGTTATGAGAGGTAAAGAATTCATTATATTCATTATGATGATACCTTTATGTATTTTTACCCAAAAAATCTGATTACCACAACCCTCTCCATTAGATTTTTTGCAAGAAGATACATAGAGAAAGATAAGGCTAAGTGGATGTCTCTTTCCTTAAAAAAAAAAAAAAAAAGAAAGAAAGAAAGAAAAGAAAAGAAAAGAAAAAAGCTCCAAACAAGGTCTTCTAAGAAGTTCCTAATTACAGAAAAATAAGCTGGTTACTAGAGGGGTTATTCTTAAGATTAGAGACTTTCCAGGGTCTCTACATAATACAGGGATTTCTAATATTCCTTACCTACAGGCTAAAAAAAAAAAAATGCTACACCTTGCTAAGTTAAAGAAAGTTAGTAGAATTGTACACCTGGAACCTATGTGATTCTTGCTAACCAATGTCACCCCAGTAAGTCTAACAATAAAAAAAATATGAAAACGACAACAAAAATCTCAAATGCTAAAATTTTTCATCCCTATATCCTTTTCACCAACCACTTCTCTAAAATTACTTGATTTCTCCCAATCTTTCAGGATGACTGGTCTAAGTATCATGCTTGTCATTTATTATTTAAGTACCTCTCAGAGGAAGCCTTATTTTAAAAGAGGTTTGTGTTTAGTATGTATATATACTACTCTTGGTAATCTCCTCTCTTGGAATTTCATATAACCTTTTAAAATTTCCAACAAAAATTTTAAATTTGAAATTTTAGTATTTGCAGTGCTTTTGAATTACTAATTTATATTAGAACAATTTCCTGATGATTCTTCCATATAATTTCTATTATACTTACTACTTGTATTCGCTTCCTACTGCTGCTGCTCCAGAAACTCACCAGTCTAATTAAAACAACACAAATTTATTATGATAGTTCTAAGCTCAAAAATCCTAAAATCAAGGTATCAGCTGGGCTGTGCTCCTTCTGGAGGTTCTAGAGTAGAATACTTCTTTACTTTTTCTAGTTTCTAGAAGCCACCTGCATTCCTTGGCTCATAGCCTCATTCTCCGTCTTCAAAGTTAGCAGCATGGTCCCTTCCAATGTCTGACCTTCTGCCTCGGGCTCCCTATTCTCCCTATCTCAAGACCCTTAATTTAATCACAACTGTTCCTGGGATTAGGACTTGGGTATTTTTAGGGGCCTACAAAAACTTTAATTGGATTAGGATAGCTTTATTCAGCCTACCATAATACTTCTATTATTACTAGCAAAAATTTGATTATCATGAGGCAGGCACTGTGCTGCTTTACATTCCTTCTCTCAATTAGTCCACAAGCCACATACTAAGATTGTGTAACTTTCTCAGACAGGTTTGTGACTAAACCATTGCTTTCTGATTACAGTAATTCATCACAAAACCCAGTAACAATGATACAAAATCTGCATTTCCATTTCCATCTAGCACTGACTTATATATGCCTACAAGTTAATTATAAATAGAACTACAAACTTGTATTTTTAGAAAAATGTACTAACAGGGATAGAAATTTGCATTTAAAGTAAATTCAGCTATATTTATGAGTGACTGGAACTAAAGCTTATAGTCACTGTGTTCAGTTAGTTTAGGTCATTGAGACCAATAATAAATTGATTTACGGTTGCTACTTCTAAGTACACAGTTTATTACACTCAGATTAAGAAATTAAGACTTAAACCCTTGATCAAGATACTATGAAATGCAAACTTTCAAGTAGGAGCTTTGTCAGAAAACTGTGGGTTAATGCCCCAAATCTATCACTGTTGCTCAAAACCCAATGTATAAACTGATGGTTGCACAAGAATTTCATGTTAGCATTAAAGAGTCTTGCATTATCATATAGTGGAGCAGCATCTGTTTAGTGTACTCTTGCCATTTAATCAGTTAGATACAGTCCTTAATGTACTGTGAAACACCTTTGAAGTGCAGCTGATGTATCTAAACCTAAGCCCATCAAAGGACAATTTGGCATCTAAGACTTGCTAAGTATTAAGAGGGTTAGAGGCTCTTGAACACTAGGTTGAGCCTCTTAGCTGTCTGATTTTTTATTATGGCTATTTTAAGATTGGATATAATTAAGGAGATAGTTATAAAATCCTGAATATACAGTTTAGCCCAGTGATTTCCAGTCTGTTGGCCATAAACTCTCGTAACATATGGGAGTTACTGTAAAAGGAGCCCATTAAACCATGTGAGCAACAAATGCTGTCTAAAGAGTAAGTATACCCTACATGCCAAATGTAGATATGGTTGTGAGGAGTAATACAAATTTGCTTAAAAGACCACTGAATTCATAGAAGTCTGGGATCATTTTGCATTTTACTATTAAGCACCTAAGTACAATTAAGTCCATGAAATTCTGACATTCTCAAAGTGGTTGGGCATCTCTGCTCTAGCTTGGAGAATTTAGCAGTGTTCCTGAAAATACTTCTTACACACAAACACTCCCTTCATGCAAGATTAAAGCTTCAAAAGAGCTGCCATCTGACATTTCTATTTAGGAGTTAGTCTCCCAAAAAATATGCTGAAGAGTTTAGCAATATATTAAAAACAACTAATGCTCATGAAAACTTTCAATATCACCTTTTTCTTCTAGAACAGTTTATAGGTTAGCAAGCAAAAAAGGTAAAAAGTACTGTTGCCTTTAACTTGCCTGCAAAGAGTACCTAAATCAATAAACTAGATGGGTCTGTTTTTAACACCCAACACTTCTTTACTGAGGTAAATGTATCTGGCTGGCTTTTAATTTGTAAATACACACTATCAGTTTGTATAGCACTTAACAAAAAATTTTTGCTTTGTAGGGTCCCAAAGTTGGAATATTATTAGTTGTAGCCTTTCAAAAAACAAAAACAAAAAAACAAAAACAAACACAAACTACCATTTCAAAGATGAAAAAGCTAATCAAATGAAACGTTAAGTGATTTGTCAAACATAGAAGAGCTTCAGGTACAAATAAATAAATCACCTAATTGCAAGAACATAAGTGATGTGGGTTTAGATATTAGAAAAATGCCATACAAAATTTTCTAAATGCATTCTATTTGATCCCAATTAAGAAACACTAGAAGCATTTTATGGTCATCTTACCTGCTTAAATGAAGAAAGAAAAAAACCCTGATTTAAACAGGCTGTATGGGTGTCGAACATATTCTTTTTCAGTCATTTTCAGACCTACTATAATAAAAATATCCTCTTTAAAGATCAGTGTTTTAGGCCCTAATGATTTTTTATATTTAAATAATCATTTGCTAAAATAAACAGGATTCCAGCAAAAGGCAGAGTTGGGTTTTAGAAGTTATAATTACAAAGGATCCAATATTTATGAATTTTGCACATATAAAAAACTTTTCCTGTATATAGTATTATATGACACTTAAGTATCTTGGGGAGTTCGCCAACTCGCCCTAGAAATCTTAATCATAGTTTAAATTAAGAATAAGTTCCAACTCTCTGAGATGAGCCAGTAGGAGAAAGATTTACTGAATGTCTTTCAGTATGTTTTAAATCCACGGAATCATTACAAAATTTAGACTGACTCCATAGTTCTCGTTTAGTTAAAACAACATACAATACTATACATAAATAGAAATTTCAAAATTATTAGTGGGGAAAAGTACTGTCAGAGATGCTTATATGTATTATACCAATCAGCTAAGCTGACTGAAAGCTAAGATGCTTGAAAATTGACAAGATTTCTGTAATTTCTTTTTATATTTTCTTCAGCATTTATTGAAGAGGACAATCGGCTCATATTTTTCACTACAGTTGTTTGCTGATATAGAACTTGTCCCTTTATACCAAATTCTTAACTGCAAAATAAAATATTCACCCTTCTCTGCTGAGTTGACTGTTGACTGCTATTAATAGATAATGTCTTTTCTACTAATTCCCAGAGCTCTAAAGTTTCAGCAGCAGGTTGTGGTTAGGTCTGTTCATTCAGTCATTCAATCACTCATTGATTCAATCAACCAGCATTTACAGATCATCCACTATGTGTTGAATATAGTTATCTTCAATGGAACCAAAATAACAACAACAAGTTTTAAAAGAATTACCAGAACTTTTATTTTTGCTTAGTTTTATTAAAAAAATAAATATGTCATAAAGCTTTTTTTTTTCCCTTTAGGGAGAAAAAAGGAACAAGGTTCATAAAATCAAATAAGCAATGGTAAGGTGTCCTAACTTGAAAAAGACTGGGAATCACTGGTTTACAGGTTATAATTGAATAAAACAACTATAACAGCCACAGCTGGCTGTTTCATGCCAATGGCAGCAAACAACAAGATCAACGAGGGCAAAATAAATAACTGTGTGGAAGCCCTGATAAGTGTTCAAACAGACTGATTCACTGAGAGATCGGTATAGATGTATCTTGCTTTAAACAACACAGAAGTTCCTGAAAAGTTTTGTGTAAATGAAATAACCACAAACATACTAGGAGAACTTGGTATCTGAAGGAATTCTGTGGTGAATTCTTTTGTGAACAGCCACTTTCACTTTCGTAAATCCAGGTGTTTGCTTTGCTTAAGGCTGCTACCTCCCTGAAATGAGGCACCAGTATATATACACCTAACACTGCTTCAGCTGGGCCAGTGGCACAATTTCCAAGTTTGTGTTTCTATTAAGTAAGTAGTGTAAAATACAGAGGCAGCCAGGGAACCCAGCTGCACCTGGCAAAGCAGGCATAGGGTGGGATGACCACCTTTAACAGTATTTCCAATGCAACAAATACTTTGTGCAAAGCACAGTAATAAACCTTATCAATTTGGTTATAGATATATTTCCTTGCTCTAAAACATTCAGTCAGGCGTTAGGTCTGGAACCCTTACAGAAGGTAAATACTTCTAATCATCAACACTGGTTCTAAGCAAATTAGCCCAATTTCTTCAAATTCAGTGGATGATCATGGAAGAGGCTGAGTTTTCCAAGGCTGAAGTTTAACACGAGAATCACATATAACTAGTTAGTGAAAAATTTTGCTGATGACAAAAAATTTTCAAATTGTTCCTTTTTTAAAAAACTTTCTCTAACTAGAACTCTGAATTCTCAGGCAAACTCTGCATAATGGTTAAAGTTACTCACACTGTCTGCTTTAGTGATACATTTCAGTCCTAATGATAGAAATAAAAATTTCTTTCCATCCAGCAGAATTTCATGAACTGATCATACACCAATAGCAATGATGCTGTGGACAGGGGAGTAAGTATGACAGTCTTAGTTCCAGGCAGTTTTCTCATTGTAAATATATAGAAGCTGCACTTTGTTCATAGCTTCCATTTCATTTGGCCAAACTTCTACCAGGCTTAAGTCACATTTAATTAGTTAGGCTGTTCTTTTTCTTTTTGTAAAAAAGCTTCTAATGATATTGCTGCATATATGTACAAGTGTGAATGAAGAGTATAGTAATCTGTAGTCTTTCCCACACTGAGTACACTAACAACAATTAGTAAATAATTAAAGAATAAGTGGTCATTTTAAAACCTGTGTTTTTCTTTAAAAATTATTTTACTTTCTAGCACTTAAAAAAAAAAAAAAAAGGGTCTTAAAAGTGCCCTTTTAACAATGCTGTTCCCCACTCTGTCCCACCCATCCAAAACCTGCTACAAATGCTGGATTGAATTCATATCAAATCATTTAGCAGTACCAAGATTTTTCAAATGGAAACAGTGTTACTGACTTCTTCATATTGAATAACAAAATAAGGGTAACTCTGGTCATCATTAAAAATGACAAAAATCTGAGGCTCAAAGAAATTATCCACACAAGAGTCATAGAGGTCACTGGTGACACTGCCAGGATTGACGGGAGGAGGTCTTCTCATGCCATGGCTGCCCATTGTGTATCTGCCAGTTAGTACTTTGGCAAGAAACATGAAATGGACTCCTTTGGAGGACTTCTTAGAAAAGTTATGAGAGTAGCTTGCCTTCTTTGCAAAATAACTGCCTTGTCCAAACATGGTAGCATGCTTTCCACAGACTCGAGGGTCAAAGTTGTGCTTGCAGATTCCATCTACCACATCCTGGGATGTTCCATGAAATAAATGTCTCTCATTTATTATTCTATCACGGCCACACATTTTCCTGTTCATATACTCCTTTTTCCTAATGCAGAGTGGGTAGGGAATTCAGAAGAAAGAAGGTATAGATCAATTTAATAAGCATGATGTAGTCATAAAATATTCTTTATGATTTCAAAGGGGAGGAAATGTTAAAGTAGCTATCAAAATCAGAGTGCCATCAAAGAGCATATTAAAAGTGTAAACTCTATCTTTTCCACTGCAGACAAGAAAAACCCTTTCCTTTTATTCTTCAACCATTCACATAAGTTCTCCTCCACTTCAAGCCCAGTTCGCACCTGTATAATTCCACACACCTGAGTGTCTCTGAATTGTGAGATTCCTCAAACCTACAATTATTCCTTTTGTACTACACTAATTTGTTTGTTGACTTGAAAGGCAGACCAATAAAGTGATTAAAAGCAAGGTGTCTGGTGCTATACTGCCGAGGTTCAAATTCTAGCACCATTATCTCACTAGCTGTGTGTCTTGTGCCAAATCACCAAACTATTTTGTGCCTAAGTTTCCTCCTTGTAAAATGCAGACTGTAATAATCCTACTTATAGGTGGGTTAAGAGGATTATATGTGAGTTAACATATGAAAAAGTACAAATATATTAAGTTCTATGCAAGTCTTCACTATTAGGTTCTGCATTTGTCATTAGCTACAGTAAGGTAAGTGCTCTTGAACTTTTCATACTGTTGACTCACCTTTTATATTTCTCCCAAAGAAACTGGTTTTGGACTCTCAATATTTGCAAAATTCTGTATTTAAACTCAGGCACAGTCTTATGAAAAAGATTATAAATAATTCGATAACTTTTGTCCTCTGAAGAAACAGGCACTTGGATGAAGTCCTGAGATGGATGCATATAAACCCAAGTTTCAGGGTAAAAGTTTGCTGAGGTGACCCCATCTGGGCAGATGATCTGTGATGATGAAGTTGCTTCGAGAGGTGAAGGAGCCTGTGTGGGAATACCACCAAGTGTCCTAGAAGTCGGAGAGGAAGGAACATCAATGTAAAGCATTCAGCAATAAGTACATCTCACATTGTAGTGCTCTATAGCAATAGTTAATATAATTTGTATAGCTTAAATGCGTGTTCAAAAAACAATACAGAATAAGCTATCTATTAAAAAAATCTTAGAGAAAATACTATCTGTACACAGATATTATTAGCTTTCTCCTGGTCTCCTCTTTGTGGAGAAACCATAGAATATAGTGCTGCAAGATAAGTAAGCAAGAGCAAATTTATAAATACCTTTACTTTTTGAATTCTGGACTCCTCTTTTGCCTATATAGTTAAAGGTAACTTGGTTAAGGGAGCAATGATAATTTACATGCCTTCTTCAAACTTTGCTGTACTAAGTAGAAAACTTATTACTATTAATAAAGTCTATGTTGGGTAAGGGGAACACAGTGAAAGGGAAACCAAGTGAGGCAGGTAGGAAAGAGATTACAGGGAGAAGACACAAAATACTAAAAACAAAAATCTTAAATTTTAATTTTTTTTTAACAAAAAACAAAAATTATGGCACAGGCATTGAAAGCTGACACTTGGCATTTGCTTCATTTTTCAATATCACATAACAATAAAACCATTAATAATATTCAAATTTTATAACTTTTGGTGTGGTGGAGCTAATTACTTTAAGCTTTAGACATTAGAATGCATATCCTTGAATCTTCAAATTCAGGTCTGTTAACTTTGAAGAATGAGTTCAGATTCCTGCCTGATGAAGTGCTTAAATTTAAATAATATCTCTTGGCCATTTTCAACACAGTAAAAGGGAAGAAGCAGAGACCAAGGAAATTCTGACCCTGAGACCCAGATTCAGGGCCAGGGTACTATAACACTCATCAGCATGTAGTGGTCACAAGGAAGCAATAATCTGCCAAATGGATTAGGAAATTGAAATTTTCAAAAGAGCTTTGTGACACAGAGGTTACAACTATGTGTGAACATGCATCTAATCTCCAAGAGCCTATAATATTACCATCACCCTCCTCATAATCGTAGCCACCTTATGGACCAGGCATTTTACACACAGTATCATTAACTGGTGGCTTGGTTATCCCTACTTTTCAAATAGAAACTGCTAGCATAGCTAGCAAAGACCAGAGACAGGATTTGAATCCAGGCCTACCTAGGTAGTTTCTACGTGCATATTCTTTTGATTCCCATATATTTCACAATTCGTATATATATGTATAGTTACCAAATCCTGAAAGCGATGGATAGCAGGATGGAAAGTCAGGTTTGCCTGACTCCCATTAATCCTACACCATACCTCGCATAGTGTTTTGGCTTTTAAGATCTGGGTTAATAAGAAGCTAAACATTATAGAGGTACAAATGCCTTCTCTAACCCCTCCCCTTGTACCTATGATTTATCTTGCCTCAAAGTCCCTTTGTGACACAGAGAAGAAGTTTTGGGTGAAACCAGGGCTTCCAGAAAACCCTAGGGGCTTTTAAGTTCCAGTACAAATTTAGAGGGGTGCTGCTTTCTCCAGCCTTATGACAGAAGGCACAACAGTTCTTGTTCTCTACAGCACTTTCATAAAACCCTGACAGATTCCTCCAGAGCCTTCATTCACTGATACTTCTTTTCTGGAGAAAGGCCCCACTGTCTCAATCAGCTTCTGAAAAGTCAGTTAACTCCTTAAAAGTCATCTCTATTCTGGAGGATGGCAGGAACCACAGAATATAAGCTCCTTATTTTTAGTTGTCCCCTCTATTCCTGCTCTGCAAAAATGGTAAATTAATTCCCAGCCTACCAGGTTCTCCAGTATTACCAGTGGTTGAAGTTACCAACAGAGGTTTCTGGATTGAGGGAGGAAGGTAAGATTCTGTCAAGCACCATACTGAAAACCTGGCACTAACAACAGAAGAGAACCCATTTCTTTTTTCTGATACAATTCCTGTCTAAAAACCAGTTTCATAAAATGAAAGCTTCAAATACATCTTTTTCTTTTTCAGGGGGACAGAGTCTATTATTTATTCACACTTTCTTGAAGATGAGCCTGTGTAAATAAATCCTATCCAATCTATTAGATTTTATATATATGTGGTTACTAATCATTTCTACCCAAAGATGCTTACTTTTAACAAGCCAACATTCTAAATAGGCTAAAACATAAAAATGCACAGACATGTCTGATGGACTTGTACACTCTAGTTGCCATGGCTTAAAAGTATATATCCCAAACACAGTTACAAATGTGGCTTTATTGTCTGAGAACGCTGACTGTGTATTCAGTTCATGGGTATTCCAATGACATACATACTAAGGCTTTACCAGCCTTCTTCAGGGAGGCAAAGCCGCAATCTAAGGAGCTTGTACTCAGGCACCTCTGAAGAATGAGTTTTCAGAATCCAAGGTCACTTTTTCCCACTCACCTTCCCTCCTTTGTCATTTTGAAAGACTTTATTTAACCAAACTTCAGGAACAAAGGAAAAACTAATTCATTTTATCCTTTTTGGGTAAGAGTCAAAGAAACTATATTAGGCCTTCTCATGAACTATGAGGTGATTACGCAGGATAAATGTCCTTTCAGCTGAAATGAACTCCTAAACCACCAAATCTGAGATTTGTTTGCTTTCATGCAGTCTCAGCTCCAGTATTCTAAGAATATTAAAGAATAAGCTCCTGTTATCAGCCCTTTTAAAATGTAGCAAGCACAAGGAAAAATGTTTTTTTCTGTAACTATGAGGTGACAGATGTTAACTAAACGTAGTGTGGTAATCATTTCACAATACAGTAGACTCTCAGTTAACCAGAAGCCATAGGAATTGGTATGTTTTTCTTTGAACTTTTGTATTTACTAACACTTGGAAAAACTTTCTGGCTAAGATCTTAGTCTCTCTGGAATCTATTTCTGAAATTTACTTTTTAGAACTAATCCCACTCTTCTTTCTCCTGAGGCCAGTCCAAGTGCCCCTCAGCCCCACACTCTAGAGCAGATAGGAACTGAAGGACTTCATTTTCCCATTCCACCCTGGTGAACTTGCTGCTTCTCTGTTCCTTTCTCACTGAAGTGTCTTCATGATCTCTTGATTTGCTAAGCTCTTACTTTATACCTGATTATCACTGTTTCAGACAAGACTAAAATAGGAATTTTGAAAAAGGAGAAGGAAGAAAGAATAGTGACTTTTTTTGTTCTCTTGTAAGCCTAAGTTATAAATAGTAAGACCACATTTGTGGCATTACTTCTATTACCGCTAATATTATTTTTGTAGTTCACACCTTTAAAAAACAAGCCTAAGTTTTAAAAAAAGGGGGAAGAGGAGAGAGCATTCCGTAACTACTGGTCTTAGAATTGAAACAAGTCAATTTTCACCGTTCTGTAAAACGCTCTCGACGACACAACACCAGAATGAGCATTCTTACTCTCACACAGAAGCTACATCTCATTTGATTGCCTCAGCATGCCAAGATGTGGGTCTCATTAATGACTTCAGAGGACAGTATGTTCCTAGCTACTGGATGCTGACACTATCTCCAGCTGTGCTAATGAAATCACAGAAATATATTGTTAATAGTTTCAAAAACAAACAAAACAAAACAAAATCCTGCAAGGTAAAAATGTTCACACTTGAACTAGAAAGCACACAATTACCCCAAGCCAATATGCATTTCTAAAATTGGCCTTCTTACACTGTGCTTTTAAATACTGAACAATTTCAGGGATTTGTATTTTTTTTCATGTTCCCTTTACAATCTCAGAATTAGAGTAATCATTAAGACTCTGTTATAATGATCTGGGAAAAAACAGTTTTGGCTTGAAATTAAAGAAAAAAAACTACTATAATTAGTAAGAATTTAAAAAGAGTATTTTCACCTCAAATATCATCAGAAGAGACCAAGCAATATTATTCTAGTCCCTCCAAGTTCATAAAACTGAGTAAATCCAGTATCATTTAAAAACCAGGCTCTAAATACAGCATATCTGACTAAAGTATATAATTTCCCTAGGGATACTAACTTTCAAAAATGATGAAGATAATAGCAATATGCCCATCTTTTGGCATCTATGAAGATGTGCCAGTGTGCTCTCTAGAGGGAAAGAAGAAATGGCACTTGGGAAAAGGAAAGAAGAGGTCACCTACAATTCAGGATGAGTTCAGTTTCAACCTAAAAGTACAACAGGTAATTTTACTGAGCACTATATAGGAATATGAGCCTTAGTTAGCAAATGAGAATGCAAATTATTTAAAAAGATGAATTCTTCCCATGCAAATACACTCAAGGAAGAAGAATGGAGAATACCACCTTGAAGGACTCTACCTACTTGACCTGGCAGTTTACCTGGGCTGGAAAGTTGTCCCCTAACACGAAAGGATTTCATCAGAAATCCGTGAAGGAGGCAAATGCAAACTCTGCCTCATTCCAGATATAACAATTTGTACTTGTGAGAAAATGTTAATTCTTCTGTGGTTTTCAGTTCAAGAAAATCTAATAGGATACTCTTTTGGTGTTGGGTTAACTGTACCTATCGAACTTCTATTTTTTTGAAGAATTAAACCCAAAGAATAACTTAGAATTTTACATTCTAGAGATAATAACCAAGTTAGTTTCTTAATTTAAAATTGTACTCTCTTTGACGTTCAGTTGTATATTTACATAAAATGAGAATAAAGATGAGACTTTTCACTGGACACTTACTGTAAATATGGAAGTAGTATAAAACAGGAGCGAAAGAAGGGTCTTCTTTTTATTTCTCTCCTGAAGAATGAGTTGTGGAGGATGTAGTGGTTGTTCCACATCATAAATCGAACCTCTTTCAGGCCCCGAGAGTTGGCTTCTTCAATCAATCGAATAACAGACTATGGAGTAATAAACAGAAAGTAAAAGAAAAAAAAAGTAAAGTCATAAACAATCGTTTGAAATATGAAAAATGTTAATGTAACTAAAGCCACAAATATTAACCTTGCTGTTAATATCAGAAGTTTCAATAAAGTACAGCGAGTCAAATTAATTCCCTTTATACCCAGGAATTTTTTTCCTTTTTTTGGCAAAGATGCAGAGTAGAAGGATGCTCCCTGTTTAGAAGAGCATGGATTTCCCCCTTAAGAAACATGTGAAACCCAGGAAACTACTCTTCTATTTTGAGGCCTTAAAAATGTCCTAGAGATTTTTTAATTTCTTAAGGGAATTTTCAGAAGAGGATTAAAGATGGTAGTGTATACAGTTCAAATAAATCAATTAAGTTCCAAACCTCTCAGAGAAAAAAATATAAGGACAGCCCAAGTATTCTAGGAATATATTTTAAAGAGCTTCTTATTCTCTTTGGTATTACATACTTGTGATTATTTAAGAGTAAAAAATTTTAATTCAATGTTGTGTTTTATAGCAATTAATATTATTAGGTCATTTTGTTACTGACTAAGGTAGCTAGGTTAGTTCCCTCTTTTGTAATGCTGAAAATTAATCTGATCAAATTGAAGAAGTCAGATCTTTGGAATATGAAATTAATCTCTAAAGTCCATTTCAGGATGTTTAACCCTGACTGAGAATTCTCATTTACAGGCAAAATAAACCGTCATCATTTTAAAGCCTTGCTTTGTGATTGAGGAGCCAATCTCACCATCTTGGACTAAGGACGCATGTGCACATCTGACAGAATTTAAATGACTAATTTGCCTGACCACAGCTCAATAAACATTTTCAAGTCCTTCTTCCAGGGGCCTAAGAGTGATTGTTTCCCACTAGACTTCTGAAATGCTAAGTGCACACAATCTAATCACCATGAGCCCAGGAACCAGATATCAAAAGTTACACTAGTGCTCATCTCACTGAAATTACTCTAAAGGCGGCACTAAGTCTGAATACCTACCACTGTAAATACTTTCTCTCCATAGTGTAAGATATTGGGGAAAACATTTTATCTTTCTGATAATAGCGGTCTTCTACTTATGGATTCCAGGAGATTAGTGGAAAGAAATACATTTTCAGAAAAACCAAGATAGAAAAGTGTTACTTATATCAACAAGACTCAATTTTATATCCATAAGCTAGCTCTTTGATCTGTAGTTCTGTCTAATCATTGTTGGAAAGAACGGAAGATTAGTGAAAGAGAAAAAATTTTAAATGCATTTTTGGAAAAAAGAACTTGTAAATACCTCAGGATACTCTCTCCATCCAAAGTGGTCCCGACAGAAGAATTTCCAGACTGTGTGGTATATAGAGTTGACATTGCTAGAGGGTGGTGTGGACAGCCTTCGTAGCTGGTCGTATTCAGTTGTTTCATACACATTCATGGCATTCAAATCTGCCCAAAATTCTTGTCCTCTAAAAATACCCAAGAAAAAAATATGATTTGTTAATATCATTACATTCGCAAAATAGAAGTATCTAAACATCTCATTCAACATTAACAATATCTAGCATAGTACGCTGTAGAATTTTCAAAACTGGTCTCATTTGGAGTAAAAGGACATTACTGATTGTTTTCCCATTTCTTATATGCATTTTATTAATAAAACCAAAATTTCCAGGTCATGGAGACATGGTAAAATTGATTCTATCCAATGGCCTCACTGGCCTAAATCAATCAACATCATCCCATCCTCCCCACCACAGCAGGATGAGCCAAACCCTAGTCTCAGCCAATCAGGGAGTCAGATTTAGGATGCTGCTGACACAACTGAGAAACAAACAAAAGAAACTTCTCTTGAAGGTTGTCCTTTTTTTCAGAGGCATCAGTTTACCTAAGCCAATACAGGAATATACAATACTGCCTGATGAAAAACAGGAAAAAAAAGAAAGGAAAAATAAAATGGCCCCAGATGAGACCAGTAAATCTACCCAACATCAATACTATTCTTTTATCCTGTGGGTGAAAAAAAGAGTTGGCAAAACATGAAGAGAAAAATAGTTTGGCTTATTATGAAGTTTAGGAACATATTTTTGTCATTTTTGTTATCTGGGCTATTGCCGGTGAATCAGCACTTCATGAAATATCTCAATACTGTTGGGGGCAAAACCCCACTATATGAATCAGAATCATTTAAGAAATAAATTTAGAAAAGGTAGTTCAATTAAAACATCTGTATTTCTTTTTAATGGAATTTCATCTTCTGTCTGAAACACCTGAACCATTATTTTAAGTAACTGTCAAAATGTTCACTGCCATTCTTTCTTTTCACATATGTTTAAAAATGTCCCTAAGAAAACAAAAATAAGTCATCACATATACACATTCTGCCCTTTCCACCACAGATTTCTAAATGGATGGCTGTAACTCATGGGATACTCCAATGACAGGATGACTGATTCATATGAAATCTGATGTTTGGACAGATATTCCCAACAATGACTTCCTTGTTGTAAATTAGGATTTTAAAAAAGAGTATTAATTTTGACTTCTGGGTTTTGTTGGTTAGTCCAACATTTTCCAAATTCTGATCTTGAAACACTTGCTTCAAGGGCTATTAATAGGTATTCTGTGCCAAAAGCATTCTGTGGTCAAATGTTTGAAAAAACTTGGTTACACAAAGTTAAACAATTTACTTATTGCAACTACTCCTCAGTCCCTTTAATATACTAAGGTAGATAACTGAAGTGCCATGATAAGTATCCTTCCAAACCTATGACAAGGCTCTCCCTTTTCCCCATGAATACCTATTAGCATCTCTCAAAAAACATCCCTGACAAGAACATCTATTTCCCACCTGCCATTCCAATGTTCACAATTTGTGAATCAGCTTCTACCTAAAAAAATCTCAAGTCATAAACCCAACTGCTGGTGCCACAAAGCACATAACTTGTAAAAAGCAGTATGGTTATTTAGTTTAAAAATCACATTTGCACACTGCTTTGTTTAAAATGATTTGTGGTAAATAGGAATATTCAATCAAAAAGAAAAAAGAATTCTGGGAGATCCTTAAACAAAACAAACAAACAAACAAAACACTAAAAACTGAAATTCCTACACCGAAACTAAACTTCACATCAACTTGCTTTAAACAATTTTCACTTAACTTTAGGAGAATTTGATGTTATCATTCTGCTGAGAGATCTAATTTCTTTCTCCCTCTTAAGTTCATTTCGTTTCTAAACAGATTTTCCTGCTTTATTTCCTAGGAACTGTTCCCAATTATGAGTTAACAAATCCTCAGTATTTTAAGGAGTTTTTAGAATGGCAATCATTATGTTAACATGCATTATAATATACACAGCCAATGCTTTTTGCTATTACAGTATCAGGTTTTATTCTGGACATCACTCTAGCAATTTTTGTTTAAGCCTATATTATTAAGACTTCATAGATAATAATTTGCATGAGAAAGACAGCTAAAACTGCAGCTTTTGCTACATTCTCCGTGCATTTCAGTCCTTTGGGCATTATGAAATTTCTGTGACAAATCCTAATTTACTACAATCAAATGTTCTTTGGATTGATGTTTGAAAGAACTGTTTTAGCTCTATTGGGTTTTCAATATGCTTTTCTAGACTTGACAGAGACAAAACAACAAATTTGAAAAACATTAAATTATCTTTTTATAAGATTAATTTTACCACCTGCTCTCCCTTCAACAGGGAATGCTTAAAAAATTCAAAGCCAAGAGTTTTTTCCCTTCTCTGTCTGCATCAGTATAAATACATGAAATACAGATGCCCAATGTTCAACACCCGCCACTCTTTTTTATCAGTCCATTGTTTTCTATTATCAGAAAGCAGTTATGAGTCGTATATGTGTGGTAATGGTGATGGTGGGCTGTTATTAGGCAATACACAAAGAATTAAACAGATGTAGTTCCTGGCTTCCAGGAGCTTAAGAGAGAAATGAAAAATACCCAACATAAAACCAAAGAAGCAGTATATCTGCCTATCAAAACTCATCAATAGCAAGTACATTCCCCGGAATGAGAGGACAAAGAATAGGCATGTAGCATTATGGGAGGAGGTGGTGACTGGCATCCAGGAATGGATAAAGGTCAGGGAAAGTAAGAGGCTTTATTGTATAAATCCAAGATAATTTTCTGTAACAGAAAAAAAAAATGCTAGAACAGTTTTAATAATAGGAAACATTACCAGTATGTAAAGGGTTATGTAGAACAACAAGAAAAAAAGACTTATTCAATTACTGCGTGCTTCTTGGAAGAAGGGTGCGGACAGGGAGGGACAGAAAGTGTAGATAGTTGGAAAAGGAAACCTAAACAGGGGTACATAAAAGAAGAGGAAATGTGAACCAGGGTATAACAGGCAATGTGAGAGATGTTAGGGCATGAGCTAAGGTGGTAAGTCCAGGGTCTCAGAGCCTTAACTAAGGGTAGGAATTTAGAGTATTGGGCAGATGGTGATAAAGGGTCGAAGAAGTAAATATAGGACGTGTGAAAACTGACCAACAGACAGTGCTAGAGATTGGGAGCAGGAGCTTTCTAAAACTAGGGTACAATAATTCTGGTGAATGAGAACCCTGACAGGCCTAAGGGCATCCCTACAGAAGGAAGGCCAGAAAAGTGTGAGTATGGGAGATAACCACTGTTTGATTTAGATTGTGCTAAATATATCACATGGCTAAATCAATCGGTATTGATTTACCTAGATATAATCCTATTCTAATGAGTTAGGAAAAAAAATCATGTGAACAGGCTGCTAATTTTTGCTATTAAAAGAAAGAATGGACTTGAAGTGCTAAAATATTAACAATTCTGTTTCTACATGCTTTGTTAAAAAACACACCCTCATATATAACAATAAAAGAATCCAGATACAAAACTAATTTAAAATTCTGAAAAGGACACCCATTCTCATAACTTAGTACTTTACAACAATGGTTCTCCTCCTATTCAACAAATATCTTGACATACCAATCAAACCAACATTTTCCAACATACATTAGCAATATCTACACTAAGTCAGAAAGCATGCCCCACACATTAGCAATACCTAACACTAAGTCAGAAAGTATGCCCCATACACCATTTCTTCTATGTATATTTCAAATAGAAAAAATAAAAAGGTCTATGATATGATACTATCATAACAGAGCTGCAATGAAAATCGAAACTATTAAAGAAACGTTCTTGAGTAAAATATAATCGAAATTAGTAAGAACATGATCTCTGTTAGATAAATACCACTTGCGATTATGTATTTGGGAACTCAGTAAAGAGTATAACCATTTGGGGCAATTTCTCTATTTGTAAATTGTTTGAAACCAAGAAAGAAATGTGGCAATTAAATAAACAAAATAAAATAAGCTTAAGTAGACACATTGACTAGGCACTGGACTATGTGTGGAGATAAGATGAAAAAGGCAAAATGCTAAAGAGTCAGCGGGCTGAGAGACAGAAAAGACAAACCTTGTGGCATAGTGTGAAACGTGACACAAAGGTGGTCTGGGGAAAATTTAGAGAGAGCCTACTTCTGCTGAAAAAGGGGTCAGGAAATGTGTCCTGGAGTAGATGAAATGAGAGCCAAGTCTGACCAACTACCAAGCAGACAATAGGAGGCAGGACACCACATGCAGAGTGCCTAACATGTATAAAGGCTAACCAAGCAAGGCACAAAAGAGCCAAGATCCTGCACACATGCAATTCATGTGGGAGGTCAGGGTGTATGTATGTGTGAGGGGGATGATAAGAGATAAGACTGAACTGGATAGGTTGGCTGGAGCCAGATAATGAAGAGCTTTGTATATTGGGTTAAGAGGTTAGGACTTGATTCTGTGGGCACTAGAAACCACTAGTGGATTTTCAATAAGGTTCAGAGTTGCCTTTTATAAAGGTCATTCCAATAGCAGTGGTATGGAGGGCTGATTTGTTTATTTTTGGTAGGGGAGAGTAGGAAGAGGTAGAAAAAGGGTGGAGGCAGCAGGCACTTATTTACTAAATATTTATTAGCGTGTTTATTAACATTTATAATCCTATGCTTAGCCATCTACAGCTATTAGGACTGCACATGACACACATGATGACAGAATTGAGGAGGCAAGGGATGCTTTAAGAGGTATTTAAGAATTAGAACCTACCTGCATGGACTATGATTACATGTGGAGCTGAAGTGACTAGAAAGAGTCTAGGATGTGTCCCATGTTTCTGCTCTGGGTGACTAGATAATGGTGCTATTAAATGAAAGAGGAATTGCAGGAGGTAGAACACATTTAGTGGGAAAATGATACAAATAAAATGTAGAACTCAGACTTTAGCCAAGTTCAAAAAGTTTTTCTGACCCTACTCTGTACAGTTTTAACCAGATGGGTTAGACTTTGGAACTTTGGCTTCCTGCCTGTAAGAATTAACTGGTTTCTATTGTACAAGGACAAACCTGTCACCTCAAACGAATTAACACCTGTCCTAATCAGGTGGATTAACTAGATACAATTAATAGGCCCTCTTATTTTATTACTATGATGTAAAATTAAAATGTCTCCTAAAACTGAGGGTCATAATGATAGAAGGATAAAGATCAAATGCAGTATGGAAAGAGTGTTAAGGTTCTTCTGCTACAGACTTGAGACAGGCATGACAGATGGGGTATGTTTGCTGCTGCTAAAGAAATTTCACAGGCGCGCAAAATACTGGCTTTTGATACCTGGCTTTGATGTTTCCAGGAACTCATTTAGCAATGATGGAATATCTGGCAGCTTATATATCCCTTCAAATATGTTACAAGGTGATGAGAATCAAAGCCATGGCATATACAATACAAACATATTTTGTGAAATCAGTATAATTATTAAACTTCAGAGGACTGACTATGCACTCTTAACTTTCTGCTGCAGAAGCATAGTAACTGTCATTTGTTCTGTTACTAATTAAGATTTTCACTAACTCTGACTCAAATAAATAGCACAGAGCTATTGGAGGAGGCAATGAAAATAATGTATAAATGCTTACATACAAAGCAACATCTTTCATTTACCGGAGATTACAATTCTATACTTAACTTCTATACATGACATTGGGTCTTGCTAACAACTGGGTTTTTTTCCCTTTGTGTTCAGAAGTAGCTAGACACACAGACACACCTACAAATCAAAATTGGGAGTTAACATTATTACACACATAACCCTTAGTAATTATGGGTAGGCTAAGAATCAAATGTTGACTCTCAATTAAATCTATCCATATCTACAGAGACCCTGACTTAATCAAGGGAGAATTGTGGAGGCTTATACCACTCTGTAAAACAATTAACATCAATCTTGGATCATGGATTTATCTTATGGTTCTGAATATCTCAAAAGACTTGGGTAGGTGAAAATACTCCCCAATTTAAGATAAAACTCTTTAAAAGGAATCATTAAAAAGTAAAATTCTGGGGGTTCCCTGGTGGTGTAGTGGCTAGGCTTTGGCACTCTCAACGCCACAGCCTGGGTTTGATTCCCAGGCAGGGAATTCCCCCCTGCGCCCCCCCCCCCCAAAAAAAAGATAAAATTCTGACTGTGTGTACTGCTCCTTTGGTCCTCCTCGGATATCTTGCAAACAGGTGAATGAGAAGGCAGTGAGTTAGTGAGTGGAATGCTGTCTAGAATCACCTTTATCTGTACTAAATCCAATTTACAAATTTTTAGGTATGTTAGTGGTCTTAAAGTCATTCTAGAAGTGAAAAGTGAAACAAAAATGAGAGTATAAGAGATAGGAAAAAAAATGGAAGGCAGGTAGACTCCCTAAATGAAAGGATATTGTTTTTAAGCTTTTCTAATTCTATAGTCTCCAAAAGAATGTGTGGAACTAAACAAACACATAACACAGTTTATTAAAAAAAAAAATTGCACTAAGGCAGTCATTTAAAGACATCTAAATGTTCTCTAAACCACTAAGAAATAATATCATATGTGCAAGTCCCCTCTACTCCATGCAACCACTAAAAGCAAATTACAATATCCACGTGGGGAAAAGAAATCTACTAAAATACTGTTATGTTAGATGGTTTTTGTTTTATTACAAAATTACCAGATTAAAGCAAAGAATATGAAAGAACTTTCTAGTAAGATGTGGATATGCCTAAAATCTTTTGTAAAAAATAAATTATACTTATGAGAGCATAAATATTTATGGAGGCATGCAATTAAATTTTGTACCCTGAAGACATCAGAAATGTCCAATCATGTCCTGAGACTCCTAGAAGGTAACTTAAGTGAGACATACTTCTCAGCCATGCCCTGAAGAGGAAGTGAAACTTAATTTCTTTAAGAACAGGTGTGATAGAAAGCATGTAATAGATTTTAAAAATTTGTATCATGCTTTATACAACATTAATTCTGCAGTGTTGCTTTTTTTAGAAGATGAGTAAATGTCCCCTTTGTTAAGCGACATTTTTAAACTGAGGTTTTTATCTTACCTCAAAGTGGTCAATAAAAAATTCCTGCCATGTACTCAAGACACAAACACTGATTAATTCAATTTTGTGGATATAGAATTTAACAGCATTTAGAGAGCTGAAATACATGTTTATAAAACTTTTCTACATAAGTATTATAAAACCAGTTGCATGTAAATGCTAAAATTGCTTTAAAATAGTTGTTTTCAAGTAAGCTCAAACAATTCAGAACTCATTTACATAATGAAATACTAATTATAAAGTTATCATAAATATACCCTCTAATAACTCCCAGTAAGATACAATCTACTAGCTTAATTTATTTCTGGGTTGATTTTTTAAATTATAAACAACTCCTAAAAAAAGGTTTTTATTCAGAACTTTTTCAATTGCGCTTTGTCTTCTTCCCTAATTAGTACAATATAGTGATAAATGAACAAATTAGAAATATAATCACTGATGGCTGATTATGAGAATCAAAACAGTGGTAAGAAACTCTTTCAGCACTACAGATATGAATGTATACAAACTAACTATATAACAAATGCTTCATACACAGAGTTTTTAAAGCGAATTTCTAAAAGAAACCAAGACTTGTATAGAAAATGTATTAAGATTCTTTTTTATTTTCCAGGTTTTGTAAACTGTGACAACAAAACCCTTCAACAGGGTTGTAAATCAGTCAACTTTTCTGAAGGAAGAGGGATTCTACAAAGCCAAATTTGTCTAACAGATTCAATTTCATCAATTATTTAAAAAGACTCTACATTATTTTTTAGTAGCAAATTAATTGTACAACACTTTACAAAAAGCTTTTGCGGTGTAGCAACATTTAGACAATCCAAATGTCAGAAATGCCTTCTGTTTCACATACTCTATTCTCATTCAAGGATGTCTTCCTTTTATTAACTTGGAAGCCAAACCTGGTATTTCTCCTGTGCTTATTTTTATTCTCCCGATGTCTAGAAATGAAAGAGAGAAGCCAGGTGACAGTCAGAAACCAAAGACTAACCACAGCAGGAAATTATTTAGAGTATTTTGTGCCATTTGCCCTCTCTATGCCCTGATCAGCTGCAGGAGCTGTGAAGATCACAGGGTGCAGGCAAGATTGTGAAAGCACATGCACTACTGCAAGCAAAGTTCACCCTTGAGCCCTACTCCTGCCATTCTTCACTTACTATTCAGTGCTAGTAAAAATAGAGAGCAAAGAAGGTCATCCAAACCCTATGGCTATATCATATGAGAAGGGACAGTTTAAGAATCTCTTAATTTAAAAAGAAAAAAAATAAAGTAATAAAAAGAAATTCCAGTAAACGTGACCTAAACATTTTCCAATTATGAGAAGTGCTATGTTTCAACGTTAAGACTATTCACAAATCCTTCCTTGTGCTTGGAAGCAATAGCACTAAAACAAAAAATAACCATTTGCATAACAAATACAAATTTCTTGAACAAATCTTTCTCAGACAACTCAGTCATGGGGGATTCTAATACACTCCTTATACAACATTTTGTGGCACACATACACGCAAATCACTGGTTTCTGTAGAATGTGAAAGGGAAGTCACTCTAGCATTCTCACTCTCCTAAGAGTTTACCCTTTCATTGTGATGACCATGCAAACGTTCTTTACTGGTCAAATGGGTGTTACCAGTAAGTAAAGAGCACATAGCAGAAGAAAGATCCAGGAGACAGACACATTTCGTTGTATAGACACTACAAACAAGAATGCTTAGTTAACTCCCTTCTATGCTTGTTTTAGCAACAGTAACTGACTATAACAACAAGGAAAGAAGTTTTAGAATTAGAAATTTATTATCATCAACTTCTTAAATTTGAGTTCCTGATTACAGAATTGGCTATATTTAGCATAAAACTGAAATACTGTCTTTTGCACAGATCAAATATAAATCTTTACAAATTACTAAACCGAATAAATGGAATTTATTTTACTAAGAATCCTTTATTTTCAAATATGTCAAAATATAGTTCATTAGAACCTACCCTCTGTAATTTAAAATTCCCCTATTAACAAGGAATTAATCTATACTGGAAATTTGAGGCTTTCAGTTAATGTGTCAGGGATTGAGCTGGATTAATTTTAACACTTACAGGGATTTTAAATAGAGGTGAGTCTGTGTAGTATAATTCCTGGTTCTCCTTAGAAAGCACTACCGTATCCATAAATATAAAAATACTTTTTTGTTTCTGTTAAACAATTTCCTTTATATAGAAAAATGTGACTTGCCTGCTCCTAGAAATGGTGAGCTATATAAGTATTTTATTCCTTTGTACAGTTTGTGTTTACGGTGTTGCAAAGTGCTGTTCAATCCAATGTCTTAAGCTATTACCTAATGATATCGAACACAGAATGAATTTTAAAAAAGCTCAACTCTTAGCACCCTGGTGTCTTCAAATCATTCATACTTACTTCACTTTAGTTTAAGACTCCCATATTTATTTTAGAAGAGAAACTCTAATTTTAACAAAGGGTGTTTCTAACAAATGTCCGATATGAACCCACCTCGTAGACAGTTGTGCCAGAATAATCAAGAGTCATCTTGCAACTCAAAATATATTTGTTTTTTCCTTTGAAAAGTGATATACAGATGTACTTAAGTTTTCCTTCTACAAAAGGCAACTGCAACTCACTAACAGGACACTGGTAATTATTAAACACTGCTGACCTAGGTTAAGAGGACTCGGGTCCTAATTTAAAGTGATCAAAATCAGACAAAGGATGCAAAGTCTGGTGGTCTCAAATCAGGGGTAAGAAATAAAATAGGAAAACAGTCACAATCTCAAATGGATGGATTTTAGTTTCAGTCCTTTAGTCAAGGTTTGTATGGGCTATATACATGCAGCTTCATCCTTTAAAAATAGTCCCCAAACCCAATATAAAACTAAGAATCACTAAGATCAGAGATGCACAGATAGAATTTATGAATTCACCTTTGCTTTATGGTAGAATGCAAATCTAGAATTTAGAAATGCTAAGGTAACAACGATTTACAGTCAAAAGTTGCATTTTTTTTGCATGTCCACAGAGATAGAATAAAGTTTTAAATGTTGGGAGTTACTACTTACTGTTCCCCCTGTTTATTTACAATAAAAAGTAAAAGCTTTAAAGTCAACTCAATAAGAAAATACATTAAGTGTATGATGTACTTTTAGGGATTGCCAGATAACCTTATACGCTATTTCTTCCTCCAACTGTTTGCTTTTCGCAAGGTTCATTTTCATTACCATAAGTACAGGGAAATCAGGAACGGACTAACCCCAACCTGAAACCAGGTGACAGCTGTTTCAAAGTTTAATCTGTTTATTGATTAAAAAAAAACTAGAAAAGGAATAAATGAATGATCGCTATTGATTCCTATGATAGCTCTACACAGACCCAGTAACTTCTCTAGATTAGTATAGAGAGAAGCCAATTAGTTTTATTTCATATGCAAATAGCAGCATAAAGAGGTACAAAAAATAATTCATTGGATTGCATTATCCGAAAGCAAAAGGCACACATTTTGAAAGTCACTTCAAATACAGTTCTTGCTTATGGAGCTCTCTCTTTCTCTTAGGCAGGAATTTTTAAAATAAATTCTAACTCATCCAGCTGTGTATATTCAAGAACTACCAAAAAGTCACAAGGCATAGTAAGTTTCAGCTGTTCTCATCTCTCCAGTGTTATCAATAACACATAATGAGGTAGTTCATACATCATCACAGCTGTGCAGGCCAGTGTTAACTTGGCTAATTTAACTATTCCAGTAGAGTTAAGTCAGGAGCTTGCTCTATTTTACATAATCCACTATGTAAGCCATATAGAAAAGAACAGCATATGCTCTTCATTATTATTAATATGCAATTCTCCCATCTTCTTTCAGAGTTCCTATGAAGTCATCTAATTTTCCCTTGGACAAATTTAAACAAACAAACAAACAAAAAACTTCTAAGAGCAATTAGCAATTGAAATCACTCAAATCTAAGACTCACAACACGCTAGGTTTAAGATATATCAAGTAAAAATTCCTCTTTTATCAATAACCTTTAATTCCAGAAGAGGAGAAAACACTGTCCTCTGTTATACTTCACCTTCCCACTCTCTCAAAAAATTCAGAATTAGAAATAATCAATGGTCATATTTTCACCTACAGATTACCTCCAAAATAAGATTTGCAGAGTTCCTCTTTTTTTTACGGTTGATGGTAACTATAAGACTTCTGGCACTTTAAAATGCAAGTAATGTAAAAACCAATGGCAATCTTAATCACTAATGAGAGATTTGCACATCCTCCACAATTTTAATTATCCATCACAGTATTCTACAGTTAGTGAAGCTCTTTTAAAACTGCTTAGAACTGCCATTTAATATCATTTTCTATTAAGGATGAGTGCCTAAATTGTCAGAGACTTTGTTTTCTTAATCAAAACATAACATTCAATGTTGTTTTCTTAACTTCCTATTGGAATTTGGAAATTCTCCAAAGCCCATCCCGTGTGTAAAAGAAGGCCTCAGCATCTAAATATGGGGGGTTCATACATACAACTAGTTTCCAGTTGGTGTTGGCAATAAACATCTGCAGTGTACAAAAGCAGAGTGTGATAGCAAAGTGGGATTATATCAAAATTTGGGATGAAGGCAAAATTGAAAAAGAATAATTAAAATAATCTAATTATAATGAACCAAATATGCATTTATTACTATTGAAATCCTCTTTTTTAAATGTATTTTTTATTATCTAAGCATCTTGACTAAAGAGTTGGAAGGGACCTATGAAGTCAACTTTCCAATTTCATTCTTGAGAATTAAATAAACACTGTACATCTCATTCGGATTAATTTAGATGTTAAATCTAATATATGTGCAAAATAAAGAATTTTATCTGCATGGTAAACTCAGAACTATGAATTTTCCTCAAGTTCCACACAATGAGGTATTATGGATACAGTGTGTAATAATAATTTCCCAACTGATATAAAATACTGGGACAAATAACTGCCATTCATTATTCGTAAATCCAAAGACTGCTGGGTTTGACTTGGACATATACACAGCTGAACACACACTTCCTGGTTATGTGCAATCTGTAGAGATAGACCAGCTTTACAGGCCTGACCACAGAGATTAATAGCTTTAGCCAAATAATGTGGTAACCATGTGAACCTGGGCTGCTCCAGCTTGTTTGTGAATCTCTCAGCAAGGCTCAACATGCCGTTATCTGCATCTTGTTGCCAGGAAACACAACATCGCTTTGGAATACAAGGAAAACCAGGTTGCAATGACCACAGGTCAACTTCCCAAAAGCCTAATTTTTGACACTTAGCTATCTACAATCTTAACATCTCTTACTGTAGTCCATGGAGAACTTCTCTTTACCAGTAATAAACTGTTAATACTTTTTGCTATTTTTATCAGGGAAGAACCACTTACAACCATTAACAATATAGCAGTAGCAATAGCTAATTACAAATAGTAATTCACTCATACTTCCTTCAAGTGCCAAATAAACATTGCTTTACTTCATTAAAACTATTTTGGAAATCAAGCACTCACAGCAACAACTTTATAACTGATCTAACAAATCATGCTTATGGGCCTATATCTATGTCTATTCTTCAGTTATTTTACCAAATATGCTGCTGAACTAAGGGTTCCTGGATTTTCTGGGATTAAAATATCTGTCTTGCTTTGTTCATAACAGAATGTAATGTGTTGGACAATAATCCTGCTAGTTTCTTCCTGACCAAATCAAACAGACAGAAACTTCATGTACCACCAAGATGCTGAAGTACTCAGCAGACTGGAAATGTGCTTCATAAGAGTGAAGTGGGAGGCTACTGTTCTGCACAGTTTTGCAATCTGGAGATGGAAGGATTACAGTGGCTTTGCAAGTATATAAAATTAATTACCCTTGACATACCAATTAGAATGGCTAGCTCACGGGCAACAGGGATTTTGGACAATACCTTATTAAAAAGATTTTTAAGAGAAAATGGAAAACATTTGTCTTCCAATGCTGGCTTAAAAAATAAATAAGTTAAAAGTACTTAGCTACCCAAGCAAGATAGAATCTTGAATGCATTATATTATCAAGATAAAATATCTATCATCAGGAAGCTACATTCTTGATATAATCTTACTTTTATCCCAAGGGGTCTTCTATATAACATATAATGCCTTTATACTTGGGCCTTACATTGTTTCTTATCTTATTCTATACATGCCTTTAGATGTCCCTTTGCATTTTAGAAGATGCAAAGTTCTAGTCCATTATTAAGTTGCTAAAAAGACACAGATCTGTATACTATATACCTGAAATATTGAAGTACTAAAAGAAAACCACTTAATCTAATACTAAATGGGAAATAAGTAAGTTAGGAAAAAAAAAAAAAAAGACCAGGTTTCCACATGCCAATGATGCTTTGGTACTACATTAGAACACGTAAGATTAACATTAAGACTAACAGAATTACACAACTTGGAAATGGTTTACTGCCACCATTTGATTGCTGACTCTCCAGGGACTTAACAGGGCCACACAATTTATCTCAAGGAAGTTCTTCTCCTGGACTTCTGGGTTAAGATACTCAGGGTATTTTCCCTCCGTATGGGTCATGCTTCTCAGTACTACACATATCAGGCCATTCAGGTAGCATAGACAGAAGTGCTCTTCTTCCCCCATATAATGTTAATACTTACTCTTGGTCATACACAAATAACTATTAACATCACACATTTTAACACCTATACTACAGGAGGAACAACTTAGAAATATAAAAATTAATGTTATTATACAGCCATTTTTTTCACTAGCAACTTATATGTGGCAATTATTATTTTCTTCTTTTTTAAGTTCAATTAAAGAAGAATTCAGATGTGGAATTTTAGTTCCCCATCAGTGAATACTGCTTGGACATCCATACTAAAAGAACCAAATTATTTATATACTACATGTCTTACATACAAAAACATGGTGATAACTGGTTTTTATGTACATGAGGAATAAACATACCTACTAACATAAACCTTCCCTTCATTCATTGCTAAAAGACTCAGGTTTAAAAAAATACCCTGTTATGAAATAATTTATTTTATCTATAAGATAAACAGAATAGTAAGCTTATGGTAAAAAGCTTTAAGGAAACTAAAAAAAAAAAAAAAAAGGATGGCAGTTTAACATGTTTGGTCACAATTCCTAAGTTTAGGAGGAACTTCTGAATCATTCACAGAAAAACTGTACCATTCAAAATGAAAAAAACTCTCCAAACAATATTATTTTCCTTTAAAAAGCAGCAGCTACTCAAAATGCAAAACTTTAAAATTAGATAAATTAGGTATTCATTATTTCTTATAATAAAATTCACAAGATTTGTTTTCAAACGTAAGCTCTCTTGTGTGATTAAAATTGTATTTGATTCACAATATTCAATGTATATGCAACTTCTCAGTCATACACACATTGTATGATGACATTTATAATGTTCAAATCATAAAAACTTCATTGTCTGGTTAGGTAAACAGTCTAACCACCATGAAAAATTAGGATAGCACACAGCCAAAGGAGTGACAGTGGAAAAAAGGATAAAACCTGTTAGGTTTGTACTAAAAAAAAAAAACCCCATCTTACTAAGCTTTTAAATTCTTTACTTTCTCTATAGGATTTAACAACAGCTTTAAAGAAGTTATAAGTACATACCCATACTTCATTCTCATCCTATCATTTTCCGGGTTGCAATAAAACCTTTCCAAGTGCTCCTGGGAATCATTGGATACACTCTGCCACTTTTGGGTAGTTGTCCTCTTGATCTGCCAATGATATGGCAAAACCGTGTGGTGCTTCAAACAATCCCTGCCATAAATACATGTACCTTGCAAAAAGTCCATGCAAATTTCTATTTCGTTCTCTTGGTGAGTGTGGTACTGTAGCTGGTTCACCAGCTCAAATACAAGGTCAAGGGAAGCCTCCTCACTTTTGTCCTTAAAAAGCTCGGTACTCAACTTATCACTTGTGTCCAAAATGTACTGGATTGTAAAACTGTTGTCTTGGAAAACACCTGGAACATAATCCATGACTTTGTCTATGCAGTCAGGACTAGCAGGAACATCACTTGAAACTGGGTGCAAAAGGGCAGACTGGAAGTGACCTGCTGTAGAATCTGTCACTGTCCCACTGATGGTTTCCGATGGAAAGCTATGATCCTGGATTGGAACCACTTGTTCCGGAGCATCAGTGGAAGGATGAGCTCCTGGTATTTGGCCCCCGACATCTGTTCCATCAGGAATTAGGACAGACATATTGTTTTCTGTTGGTGGACACGATGGATTGATTTCCAGTGGTTTTTTCACCATAGGTTCATGTAAGCTGCTCTCATCTGCATTCTGGTTTCTAGATCTAAAAACCCCATCAAGTGAGCCAGATTCTAGCAAAGTATTTAATATTGGCCTCAAAGACCTCAGCGTTCCAGTTCCCAATCTCTTCTGATCCTTTTTCTTAAAACAAGTCTTCAATGGAGTGATCTTCTCAGAAAGTCTCATTTGGCATGAGAAGTCATCAGGAGGAGATGGAGGCTGCACTACACAGTCTGGCTCAGGTTCGGTGGTTTCCATTTCCATGATGTGGATTAGCTCCAATTGCTTCTCAGAGTCTAAAAATCCTACCAGGAAAGGAAAGAAGATGATCACTTACAAGCTAATAACGGGATCCCATCCATTTATCAAAATGTTTTGTTTCAGTCTGTGACTAAGTTCCTGAAATCACTCCTCTTATACTATATTTCATCTTTACAGGTCAATTTTAAATTTTATTGAGAAATCAAGTCTCCAAACCAGCCAAGGCTATTCAAGAGCCCATAGAAAGTAAAGGTAAGAGAGTTATCTTCCAATAGGGGCTTGAAATTTATTTGTGGACATAATATAAAACAGTTTGTAGTTCTGCCAGGACATGATTTTTTACTGTAAGTCTAGGGTAGGGTGGAGGGTGAAGGATAGAAATAAGTGTATCTAACTGATGACATCAGGGAAACCCCATCTTCACTGCTTTATGGTTCTCTTCACGGTTGTTTTATATCACCTACCTCATGAGGTGACAAAAACTGTTTCTTTTGTTAAAAAAAGTAAGTTAAAAATGAAGGATACATAAACTTCAAAGTTAAATAGTGAGTGAATCTGGAGTGTGAGGACATATTTAGGAAACAGGAGCTCCCAATTAAAATGTTATATAGGAGAAAGCCAGGAGCTTGTTGAAACATTTCTGCTAAGTCCTCAGTTAACTTTGGTCATCTGAGACATAAGGAAACGACTGTCAAGAAACCAATTTTACCAAAGGCTATCTAATAAAAACAAGAGTTAAATTCCTACAACAAATTGCTATTTGCCAAGCTGCTATGTTCAGAAAATTCCAATATATTCTCCAAGGATGTTAAGGGTCTACTTTTGCAATCCCCAAAACATTACCAATACTGGAGGAGGAATACCAGAGCTTGTTTAGCAACAGAAGCTACATCAGCAACAACCACCACACACTGTTTTGGAAACCAAACACAAGTATATAATACAGAAAAAGTCTCCTTGCCTTTACAAAAGTTACATGTATGTATTTTTTAAAAGGCAAATGAAGGTGCATTATAGAAAAACACAAGAATACAAAACACAAACCACATTTGAGATTCCTTATGAACTACTAAAAGAAAGTGCTTTTTCAACAAATCAGACCCCTTCCAAAAGAACTGGAACTTAAAGTAAAAAGCAAAGAAAACATTGTAAAACGACAAATGGTGTCTCCTCCACAATCTAGCACTTATTAACTAATTCTGAAAATATTTACTGAGCACAGAGCCAGGTGGAAAAGGGTTGTGATGAGCAATTAATCCTCTTCTCTCGATTGACTGAAAGAGATATTTAATGCAAGTGCTCATGACTTCATCAAGTATGCAGCCCAGGTGCCCATTACAGTGCCAAGCACAAACAGTGGGTTCTGCATAATATTTTTGGTTGAATTACTGAAGAAAAAGAACCTATTAAGTGCCTAGCTCTTATTATAAAGTCTTTATGGGTCAACAATAAATGGTAAAAGTGAGTCCCTAGAAAAATGAGTATTATAGATCTAATTGGAGAGATTCTTGAATCTGAGTGTGTAAAAAAAATGCATAATGATCAAACTCAGAAAACAAACAGGGTATGACAAGGTGCTGGAGTATATGGTAAGTACAAACGGAAAAGGTAGAAACAGAGTTCAGTGAGAGCTGCCATTGTTAGGGAAAGCTTCGCGAAGGAGGGACTTGACTGAAGACATAAATCAACTGGAAAGCAGCCAAGCCAGGCGTTATTATTCATCATTCAGTGCTCCTGCCTCCAGGCACAATTGGCACAGATTGTGGTATTCTCTGTCCACCACAGCAAACCGGCCTCTGCCTTCTCACTCACACACACAGAGTGACACTGACACACACTAACCACTCCTATCACACTCAAGCAGGCAAAACAGTCCCTAAACCGATTTTACTGACACATACATACACATTCTACAACTTTTCCTATTATGACCCTCTGTCATACTCGGAAACAAATTTGAGGAAGAGGCACACAACTGGAGGAGTGGCCGAAGTGGGGAAGTCACTAGAACCTTGTTCCTCAATTAGTTTGCATAACAAAAATAAAGATTGGGAGGAAGCCTCCTCCCGTGCTCGGTCCCCGGCAGAAGACGACCCGCTGCGCCGGCTTCTCCGGCATTCCCGGCTCAGAGCGCCGTCCAGGGGAACCTCGGGCTCCAAACCAGGACGCTGCTGAAGGCCCGCCGCCGCCGCCCGCCACCCCGGCGCCGAGCCCGGGTTCGAGCGACGACTCCCGCGGGCCCCGGTGGTTCGCACCGCTCCGCACCCCGAGCCGCGCCAACTCGGCGCAGCGCTGCCGAGGCGCCGCCCGACTCGGCCGATTCCCGGAGTTCCGAGCACCCCCACCCCCCGCCTTCCCCTCGGCAGGCACTGTGCCCCCCCCACCCCGCCCCACTCTGGGTCCAGCCTCCTCCCAACGAGCAACCCCAGCCCAGACTCGCCTGCACCTCAGAAGCCCCTTACACAGTCGATTACTTCCTCACCTCCTCAACCAACCTTCCTGGGAGGATCGTCCCGCGAGTCTCGGCGGACCGCAGAACGGACCCGCGAAGCGCCGGGGAAACACGGCGGGCGCTGGGTAGTGAGAAAAGCGAAGACTTCTGCGCCTTCAAAGTTAATCTAAAAAAAACAGCCTGCAAACTTCTGGGCTGCAGCCGGAACGCGGGGCGGCCAGAAGGCTCCTGCCGTGCCCTCCCCTTCGATCTGCGAAGTGCCCCCGCGGGGGAGGCCGCATAGACGCGCCCCCGCGCCAGCCCTGACCAAAGGGGAATGGGGAGACGCCAAAGACCCTAACCCTTCAGTGTCTTACTCCGACTTATACACCTGCCAGAAGCTCTAAGTAACTAAGAAATGCAAACCAATTCCATCCCGAAATTGACGGGATCCGAGTTCATTTGGTACAAAAAGGCACAGTCTAAATATCAATCACCCCAGAGCCCTGAGAGCCGGCTGCGAGGCCGGAGCCCCCTTCCTCGCCCGCCATCCCCGCTAAGGTCCCTCATCGGCTCCTCGGAGCTCACCCGGAGCCCTTTACCTGAACCGGCAGCCTGAGAGAACCGATCACAGCAACCGAGTCGCAGCGCTGCCGATTCGCAAGGAGCGTCCGCGTCGGGGGTCAGGGCAGAGGCGGGGCTCGGGGGTCTAGGGGTCGCAGGCCGGAGACGCCGCGAACGGTGAACGGGCCATTCCGCCACCGCGAAAGCAGAGAGCGGCGGCAGCACTCCCGATCTAGCTCGCTCGCCTGTCACCTCGAGCTCTGCTTTAAAGTGGCTTCCGGTCGCCTGCTCACAGCAGCCCCGTCGCGAAGGCGGAGCCTTAGAGGACGGGTGTGGGGTGGGGTGAGGGGGCCGGGCGCTCAGTGGGTGCCGGGAAGGAGACCCGCCCCGCGTGCGCGTGCGCGCGCGCTCGGAGGCGCGCGGGGTGTGCGTGCGGTGGCCGCGTGCTCCCGCGAGGGGGCGTGTCTTTTCGTAGGCCGGCGGGTCCCGAAGGGTCCGTGTCTATGCGCGCGCGGCGGCGTGGAAAGGAGAGTTTCTCCCTGTGGGGCGGGCTCCACCTGCCTGCAGATAGATGGAGGGTTAGTTTGTTCCGAAGAAACTCAAGGATGTGAAACGGAACGAGCCGTTTCTGTGTTTCATTTGCCTCCTCACAAGATGCCTCCTGCCCCTGACGCCACCGAACCCCAGTAAGCGGCAAACGGCTGCTAGCACCACTGCGTCCAGACGAGGTCGCCCGGCCCGTACCGAACGGGCCGGCCCGGCAGCGCAACGGACTTGGCCACCTGCCCCACTTGGTCTCTGGGATTCCTTTTTCAGGGAAACGTACGCAGCATTGCAGAAGGGAAACCTAGCTTTGGGGTTTTGACCGTAAAAGCACGTGGGGATATGTTTTACAGCCCACAAATACCGTAGTGACTTATTCACTCAGTATTTGTCAAGAGCCTATTGCGTGCCAGGCGAGTGCTAGCTAGGCTTAAGCTACAGCCCTGATCAGCCCAGACGATGCTTGTCCTCAGGGAGCAGGCAGAGAGTACCTTGTACTCAACTCTAAAATACACACCGCCTAAGAATTTGCCATGTTTTCTGGATTGTAAATGCCTTGAATGGTAAGTCCATATGTTGAAAAGGTTTGCAGTAGCAGAGGAATAAACACTATGTTAAATTTATATAATCAGTATATATGGACCGGGGGTAAGCCCTGATCTAAATCAAAGAAAGTTAATTATTTTTCTGCAACAACTGGCAGAGAGAGAACAAAGTACAGCTTACAAAGATGCTGTCTGCCTGTGGCCTAAAATATGCACTGACTTAATTCCATAATGTGACTTTCTGGGTTGAAAAATCCAACTATACTTCACTAGACATGGAAGCCTATAAAAATAGGAACTGAGATGTGATAGTAATAGACGTATAGTTCTAAGCCTTCTTAAATTCTTCTAAACCAGACAGGGTGGCAACTAAACTCTTCTAAATCTATTCAGCAAAGAATAGATTAAGGGTATATCTGCCCAGAAGGCTTAATTTCAAATATGGAAAATGATATGGACAGGATTCAAAGGTTAATAAAGAAAAGACAAGAATTTTCAGGCTTAAAAATTGTATTGAGGCAAGATCTTGGTCTGTGCCTACTCATCATACATGAAATTACCTAGAAGCAAGTATCTGAGTTTAAATCAATTTTGCTGTTTGCTTTCTACTTGTCTGTTCGGTTTTCTTTCTTTTCATGCCTTCCTTTGGATTAAGTCTTTTTAATTCTATTTTTTTCCAGCAATTAGATTATTTGCTATACATTCTTAGTATTTCAGTTATTTATTGCTGTGTACCAACCACCTTAAAATTTAGTGACTTAAAATAACTCTCATTTGCTCATGATTCCAGATTCTCTGGCTCAAGAATTTAATGAGGCCATAGTGAAGGTGGCTCACTCCACTCCATGATGTCTGGGGCCTCAATTGGGGTGGCTCATATAGCTGGGGCCTGGTTCAATTAGGGCCATATATCTCGATCCTCTTTCCTGGCTGTTGGGGATTTGCCGGTTTTTCTTTGCATGGCTTCCCCATGTTGCTAACTTGGGCTTCCTCACATCATGGTAATCCCAGAGCTTCAAAAGGGAACATTCCAAGAGGACAAGCCTCAATGTGCAAGCTTTTGCTTGTATCACATTTACGAATGTATCATTGGCCAAAGCAAGTCAAGCTCAGAGTCTATGGCATGAGACCGTGAATACTGGGAGGTGAAGTTCTTTGTGGGGCTCACTTAGATTAAGGGCAGATCACCTTAATCCAACCAGGGATTAATTAAAAATTCTTTCCAGGGTGTAACTCTTTGGAATTACGTCAACCGTTTTCTCCCTGGCTTCGGAACTCAAAATTTTTGCCCTCTACTCCCCATCTACTCCCATTGAGAACTTTAGGTAGGTCTCAACCTCTTCACTACCACTTTTAGAATGTCAGTTGCTTCATAGAGTAAAATAGATCTAGTCTCAGACTGCTAAAGTTTTAATGCTCCAGAAAAGGTATCCACCTCAGGTGTGATCCCTGAAAGACAATAGAATAGGAAGATACTCCAAAGGAACAGAACCAGGAACTGACATATTAACTGACCAAGGCCATGGATTCCTTGTTATAACTATCCAACAGGACTTGAGATATGCTATTGACCAGTGACCACTATATGTTTCCTATTTTCCCTTTTTTTGCATAGGAATTTTACCAATATCCTGTACCTTGTCTATCTACCATCACTCATTAGGAGTATTGAAGCAGATAACTTTTCTTTAAAAATTGTTGGAGCATGAGGATCCACACTTTTGATGGGAAGTATCCCACATTATCAGGTCTTTTGGATTGTGAACCTGAACTCATTGTAGTAAATGGATGAGACTTGGGGATTGTTTCTCTTAGGAAGGGGATGAGTGTATTCCTTATATGAGAAGAAGGGGAAAACACTGCTTGTTGCTCCTATCTGTTAGAAATATCGTGATATTTTTGTGGTGGAGGGGAGGGTGGCTGGTGATGTGTCTAGCCAAAATACTCATTTCCCTAGATCCCAGTTATGGGTGGCCATGAGATATAGTTATAGACATATGGTGAAGATTTCTAGGAAACATTTCTTTTCCTAGTATATATAGAGACACCTCTTCCATTTCTTCTTTTTTTTCTTCCTCCTAGAATACTCACATGAGGATGGAGATGGATTCTAATGACAAAAATGAAGGTGAGCATAATGTGGTAAATATGAAGATGGAATTCATAAGCTAGGGATGCTGGAGCAGAAAGATAGGAATCTGGATATTCTTGACATCTTGAAGCTGCTGCAGCAGTCCTAGACTGGCTATCTCTAGACTTACTGTTGCCTAAACTGTAAGCCCCAATTTGGTTTTCTGTTATGTGTAGCTAAACATGTTCTTGGCTGATGTATAAACTATCATGAGTTATCTTCTAACTAGTCTTTCTGCTTATAGGCTCTACCAATTAGATAGCAATATGACTTAATATGTCAGAGATATAAGAACTGTCACAAAGTAATACATCAACTCCTATAGCACTTCCTGACAATTCCACAGATATACCAAATTATATGACTAAGGAACATATGTTTATTAAAGAAAAAAAATAGTATAAGAATACCCAGAGTTGAACCTTCTAAAAGTCACATTTTAACACTTTGCTATAGTTATGTTCTGTCTTATTTTATTCAGATTTTTCTATTATAACATCACTGTATATTCATATTTTACTTAACATTACATCATAAGGAACTTTTGATGTTAACACAGTCATTTAAAGAAATAGCTGTTGAATATGCCAAGTAAATACAACAAATTTTACTTAACTGATTCTTCGTCATTTAACTTGTCAATTCACTTTTAAAAAAATCATTTATTCATTGAGTATCTAATACATTCAAGTCACTGGATTAAATATTTAAATCCCCATACATGAATAAGTGTCTTTTCTTTGAATGCTCTTCAAAGCTACAAAAGGCACAGACATATTTGCAATATATATGGCATTGTATGTGTATACTTTCTCTATGTGTCCCTATACCATTTAATTTTTTAAAAATATGCTTATAGCCTTTTATGATGCTAGACAGCTGCAGTGAGATTATTTTGCTCAACTATAGCCTGTTCTGGGCACATTTAAGATAGGCTATTATAAGCTATGATGTTTGGTTAAGTTAGGTATATTAAGTGCATTTTTTATTTAACATTTTTCAACTTGTGACAGGTTTATCAGGACATAACCCCATAAGTCAGGAAGCATTTTTAGTTTGTGATCTGGCATAAGCATTTTAGAACTCATTCTATTCATATCCTATCTGTTTCACAAACATATATATTCAACATATACAGCATTGCATGTGTATACTTTCTATGTGTATCCCTACACCATTTAATTCTTTTAAAATATTCTTAATTCCTGTGCATATACTTTTTTAGTGCTAGTTCTGTTTTCCTTCTCTTCCAGATTTGCCTTAACATGACTGATCAGTTCAGCAGGATGAACAACTTATTAATATAAAAATCAAGACTACTTAACTTGAAATTTCAAGCGACTCAGGAGCTCCCACTTTCATCTTCATTAATTGAGTACATGTTATAAATACAAGTATCAATAACTGTTGTTTTCTGTTTTCATAATTGTTAGTAATAGTTATTTCCCCAACATCCTTCTGCTGGAAAGATAATCATTTCTGGTTACCACACCAAGAAGGAAACAGTGACTAATGTGACTCAGAGAGTACAGTGAAAGACCTGAGGTTTGAAAACAGAGGACTTGGCTCTTATACTGAGATGCTATACAGAGATTATATGGATAACACAACCAACTTGAATAAATGGCAGACTGACAATTCTTTATCTATAAGTTCTAAGTCCAAGCTATAATGTTTTCTGACTATGAATAAGGATAACTTATTCTTTAACTCAAAAGAAATTCATATGTGCATGTGTTTACTATATCCAAAGTGAAAGAAAATTCTAATGATTATTACCTAGGAAATCGAATGACTTGTTTTTAAACATATAAAATCTATGATTGAAAATTGTCTTGATACTGTTACTAATGGGCCAACTGTTGGAACTTATCTAAAAGAAGATTTCATGTTTTCCTAAGAGGGAGTTGTGCACTTTGGGGATTCTAGAGTAAGAAAAGATTTTGGCTGAATTTATTCACCTCAAGTGTGTTTTAAATATGGTGTTGAGGGGAGAAGATTGGAAAATGCCATCAGGGAATATATGATAGCAACAAAAGGTAGAAATTTAATCAGGATAAATTAAGGATGAATTAATTCAGTGCTCACAAATGGTTGGTTTAGAGCATGACATGAACATGCTTTGATAAATGCAAACTCAAGATTCGTATTTTCATAAAGTGACAGAATGTTTCCTTTGCAGACTATTTATGAATTTTAAAAACATTTCTCAGTTATAATCTCTTTCGTGAAACTCCTCTTTGCCATTGATGAGGCAAGGTGCTTCTGTCTGCAAAAGGTGAGGGTACCATCCTAGTGGAAAACAAAACAGAATATGAATAGAATAAGTTCTAAAATGCTTATGCCAGATCACAAATTAAAGATGGTTCTTGATTTACGATGGGACTATGTCCTGATAAACCTGTTGTAAGTTGAAAAGTTGTCAAGTCGAAAATGCACTTAATATGCCTAACTTACCAAATATCATAGCTTATACTAGTCTGCCTTAAATGTGCCCAGAACACTTACATTATAGTCTACAGTTGGGCAAAATCACTTTGCTGCGGATGCCCAGTATCATGAGTCACTGTTGTTCCATATATCACTACACTGGGAAAAGATCAAAATGCAAAATTCAAGGTACAGTCTCTACTGAACGTGTATATCTTTTGCACCATCATAATGTTGAAAATCATTGAGTCAAAGCATAATAAATTGGAACCCTCTGTGTTTTGTTTGTCAAAGATTTGCATTTGTAAGCTGCCTAATCATCTGTTGGACTGTTCTTATCTTCATAGGACAGCTAAATGTGCTCTTTAATCCCCTTCAGTTTTGGACCTGTTTAATAATTCCCATAGCACATAAAGTGCTGTCTGATCTAACTAGTATTGAATCTATAAGAAATGATTCTGTCAGAGAAGTCCCCAGATGTTTTCCAGACCATTCATTCACTTGATTCAGCACCCATTTATTGGGTGTGTATGTGCTGGGCACTAGTTGTGCAATGCTGACTAAGATAGTCCCTACTCTGTCATTTTCTTACAGGAAAGTCTGTGAAGTGACCACCCAGATTACTTTGGAAAGTCTGGGGCAGATTCCCCAGCTCCACCCTAGACCTGAATCAAAATGTGGGAGGGCAGGGAAATTTGCACTTTGAAGAAGTTCTCTAGGTACTGCTACTTTAGGAGCTCATAGTCTTTTAAAAGACTTGAGGGTGGGGTGGAAGGGAAAGGAGACTTGGAGAGTGTGGCCAAACAGGAAAATAAATACATAAATGTAGTGCAGTAAGTGGTATAATAGTGGCATATCTTCCAGGCACTAATAATATGTAGAGAGGAGGAATTAAGCCTAAATCTATATTGTGAGAGGAATTACCAGTAGCAGATTTCTTGAAGTATCTAGAATTATTCCTTAGAATGTTAAGAAACTCAGTTGTTTCTACTTGAAATATACTTAAATTTAATTGGGAAAAAAGTTTCCTTTTTGGTGATGTGATAGGCCCCGTGTCAATCAAAATTGCAAATCAAAAGGCCCCAAACCCACGTAGGTGTGACCCATTACAACTAAAGAAAATAAAACTACCAAAGCCTCGTTAATCAGGGCTTTTGAGCCATTTTCCTGCTTGAGCCCGCTCCTCCTGTTTAGCAGTGTAATTTCCTCCTGCTATTCGAGGCCCTTGAGCAACTCTCTCTCTTGGGCCCGCTCCTACCTCTTTGGAGTGTACGCTTCCTTTTAATGAACTATGCCTTTGTTTCACCTTATTTTCCTTTTTAATAAACTACTTTTTGGTTTCACTTCTAAAAAAAAATGTTTCCTTTTTAAAAAAGTTAATTTCCAACTACTTAAAGATAATCTTGAAAATCATGTGTAAAGATCATCTTAGTTAATAACATTTCTACTTGTGTGAATTTATTCTAAAGATATAATTAGGGTTATATACACAAATTTGGTTACAAAGCTGTTGCTTGCAGCAAATAAATTGTGTCCAAGTGCTCACTTTCATGGAGTCCAGACTTAGTTCTCTGTGAGATGACTTCCTTATCCCCACTTCTTTCACTGTCTTAGGACATTCTGGGCCATAAATACTTCCCATTTTTGCTGTTCAGGCTTTGCAAAGCCAATACTCTATAGCAATGGTTCCCAACCTTTTTCCACTTGTGTATCCCCTTTAAACCCATTTCTACAAATTGTACCCCTTGTTTTTAAAACAGCTGTTTTTAAATACTGACACTTTTGTTCAGTGCCTATCTTAATGTAAAATAGTGGAAATGAGGTAATAAGTTAGGAAAGAAAAATTACCATACTTAAAGTACAAACCACAGATTTAATTTTACAATATTCATAACACAGTTAAATATTGATCATGATGATCAAGTATTTAAACATTAAATTAAAAAAGTACTTGAAAAGAATCATGATTAAAGCAATGCATTTAGTCAATAACTAAACTGATCAAACAGTCTGGCCATGGATGTAATTATATGTTTGGGGAAGTTATAGACATGTTGCAAATGGCTAGTTCTGAAACTGTGTGTAATGATTGGTGCAAGAGTGGTTTGGAGAAAGGATTCATAACCATGCCCTCATCAATCATCATTTGCTAATGTGATCTAATTTTGAAGTGTCTCCATTAACAGTGATTCAAACAACATTTATTGTACCATAACTAATGTTTTCTATTTTTTTACTTTACTTGTTTTTTTGCCATTACTGATTATTTTTCGTGTACCCCTGAACAGCCCAGCACATACCCCTGGGGGTATGTGTACCATCGCTTGAGAACTGACGTTATGTACTAAAGTCTTTTTCTAGTGACAAAAGTAGAATTTAGAAATTTAATTTATCATCTATTCTGGCTAGCCACCATGGTCAGGATCATGTACATAGTATGAAGGAGGACTCCCAAAAAACCCAGAATTATCTTTGTTTGATTGTAAGAGATATTATGCACTCAGAAACTGTTGCTTTGGGTTAAACAGTCAACCAAAGTTTTTATCTGCAAGTTTTGAGAAAATTGCATCACAATTTGTGGAAGAAACGTCCTGAGTTGTGGCAAACAGATAACTGGTTCTTCCACCATGACAACACATCTGCCCACACCATGCTGAGTGTTCAGCAGTTTTTGACCAAAAATGGCATGACCACCTTGTGCCCAACCCTACCTATTCACCGGGTCTCATCCCAAGTAATGCTTTTTTGTTTGTTTGTTTCCCCAAATGAAAAAAGTCCTCAAAGGGAAATGTTTGCCCATGTGGAAGAGGTGAAACAAAATCACAGCAGAAGCACTGAACAGCCTCAAAATCGATGAGTTCAAAAACTGTTTTGAGCAGTGGAAAAGCATCTCGTAGGTATGTTGCATCAAACAGAGAGTATGTTAAAGGTGACAGAAGTTTAAACATGTAAGAATAAATATATATTTATAAATAAACATCAGGTTTTTTCGGATCCCCCTCTTATACTCAATATGGTGATTTTGGCTGACTGGACCTCCCAATCAAGCACTGAGGAAAAGTATTCTGACACCCATTGGCCTTTCATCTCTGACTATCGTAGACCATAGATATTCAACCTGGCCTGTACATGAGAATCATTTGAGCCACTTTAAACACACACACACACAATACACACACACACACACACACACACACACACACACATGAGTATTTACACATGTGAGGGCTGTCTAGAAAGTATCCAGCCATGTAATATGAAAAATAGAGGCATTTATGCCTGGATTTTTTTAGGACAGCCCTTGTGTATCTGTTTCCAGTCTCTACACAAGACTAAGCAAGTCAGACTCTCTCAGGTGGGACTTGTGCATTGACTAGGGACTACATCTTATTTATTTGTTCCTCCCTGGTTCCTGGGAGAGCCATTGACACTATCAGGTAGTTAATGACCCATTCGTTCAACACCTATTTATTGAGTATTTGCATTGTAGGCACTTCTTAGTGATAGGGATACAGCAGAGAATAAAACAAATGGTCAGCTCTTATCAATATTCAAATGGAGAAAGACAAGTAGTATTAGGTGGTGATGAAAGCTGTAAAAATAAAACATGGTGTACAATCATATTATTTATCGAACAAGGACATTTTGAGAGTAATTACTTATAATTATATAAAGAAAATACAGATGAAACCAGGACTGTCCTTGATAAGTCTTACTCTAGGTAAGGCATTACAGAGTACTATGGAAGGGAATGAGGTACTTTTTAAAAATGACGTGCTGTTTAGGAAAGGCATTTCCTAAAGGGAAACATTTAAGTGGAATCCTGAGGAAAATAAAGGAGCTAGCTTTGAGGATAGTAGAGGAGGAGCATGCCAGATGAAATATAGCATGTGCAAAGGCTCTGAGGTAGGAGCAGCTTGGTATGGTAGAGGAGTATCATAGAAGCCAGTTTGATTGGAGTGGAATGAACAAAAGGGAGTTCTGCTGAAGTGGTCAGAGGGATGGCCAGAGGCCACATTTCATATCATTTAGGCCCATGGTAAGAACTTTGGATTCTACCTGGAGATAAAAATCTGTATTATTTACATTTTAAAAGGATAACTCCAACTGCTGTGTGTAGAGGAGCCTTGTAAGATGGCAAAAATGAAAGCAGGGAAGATCAGTTAATAGTCTAGGCAAGAGATTATGATGACTTGGACTAGTGTGGTAACCATGGCAGTGGTGAGATGGAGTTAGATTCTGAACACATGCTGAGGGTAGAGCTGAGAGGATTTGCTGCTAAATTAGGTACAGGGTATGAGGGAAATTAAAGAGCCAGGGATGACCCCTCAGTTTTTAGCTTGAGCAGTTTGAAGAAAGAAGTTGTCATTTATTTATTTATTTATTTAGGTGGTTCCCTGGCTGGGAGTCGAACCCAGGCCACAGCATTGAGAGTGCTGAAGCCTAGCCAGTACACCACCAGGGAACCCCCACAAGTTGTCATTTACTGAGATGGTGAAGATGATGGGAAAGAGGCTTTTGGGAGCAAGGGGAAACAAGAGTGTGGTTTTAGACATGTTAAGATTGAGATTTATTAAATATCTAGGTAGAGAGTGTTAGTAGGAAGTTGGATAATAGAGTTTAGCGGAAAAGTTGGGGATATTCTTAAATACGGTAGCAAGCAGTCCCATTTCTAAACCTACATGGTACATATTGGTTTCTCCATTTGACGTGAAGGTTAATTAGGATGGCTTAAATATGTATCTTTTTAAGAGTAGTGGGCTATATTCTGCATTTGCAGAGGAGAGGAAGATTTATTTTCACAAAGCCTGAAAGTGAGATGTTGCCCAGTGGTATGTCTATTCATTTTGTATTTCTCCAGCAGAGGCAAACTGTAATCTGTATAAAACCTAAGCTGACTTATGGTTCCTGTTATCCAATATTATCAGGAAAGCTGAATAAATGAGAAATTACTTGGAGGCTAAAAACAGCTGACATATGTATGTTCTATAGGCCCAGAGGAAAAAAATAGCCAACTCTAATAGTCAATCATATTCAAATAGAAAATACAAAATTGGTATAGGTTCATATAAATTTCTAGTAATGTAAGCCTACATCTTGTTTTAAAACAAAAACCTACAGTATCAAATGAAGTTTCCAGTATTTATTGACTTCTTGCCTACAAACTTTAAAGAAGCAGCTGTCTTTATTTTCAAATGCAAAATAGGTGGGGGTTTATGAGGAAAATCTATGTTAAGTGAAAGATCATATTTGCAGCATTATTTTCCTTATTATTTTGACTATTATCTACCTGATACTCTTATTTTTTACTTTCAGAGGAGTTAGCAAAATTGGAAATTAAAGATTTTAATGGCTTTTTCTCAATGAGGTAATCTTTTGGTTTCAAAAGTTTTGCAAAGTCAACAAAGAACAACATTTCTTTGGTTAAAAATAACACTCTACTGACATGAAATCAATGTGACTATAGGAGAAATAGAAACTGAAACTGTCTTTTTTTGTTTTTATTTTTTAAAAATCAGACTTCAAAATTAAAAGCCAGGAAATTTCAGCTGCATCAACAAAACCCTACATGCAGAACTATTGATGGAAATAAATGGACTAACTGCATAGATAAGTGATCCAGAAAAGGGCTTTTGATTAACAGTCATTTTTATTCTTTCCTTTGTTTAATTGAACACCTGATACAAGTAGTTGTTAGGCATGCAATGGTGAGTCAAACAGACATGATTCCTGCCTTCATACAGCAATGGAAGAAGAGAGATATCACTCAAATCAACCTATAATTACAAACCTTAAAAAGTTTTTTGAGGAAGAGCTGAGTACCATGACTGAGACCTACCTAGGGCAGGGAAGCCAGGAAAGGCTTCCTTGCTGAAAACCATTTGGCTGAGCTCTGATGATGAACAAGCATTAACTGGGTCAGAGTGGGAGATGGCTGGGAGCAGTTGACAGTCAGGAGATGGGAACTACAAGTACAAAGCCAGGATTGTGAAGATGTATGCAAAAGAGAGCCAATGTATCTGCAAAGTAGAAAGTGAGAAGGAAAGTGGCTGGAGATGATTTAAGGACGTAGACCTTCAGGCCTACTTAAGGATTCTGAAGGAAAATAGGCGTCATTGAAGTGTTTTAATTAGGAAAGTGACATAACCATATTTTTATTTTTAAAAGTCAACTCTGGGACAAAGGGAAATTTCACTTATAATAATAGATTAGGTAATTCAGGGTAACACTTCTACCAAAAACCCCCAAGAAGTTGGGCAAAATATTTAAAAATCACTCCACGAGCTAACATGACAAAGAAGAATTACGGTAACAATATCTGAGAGAAGGAAACCCAGAGAGGTAAGCGCAACACATAAAACCACTTTTTCTCAAGTAGGTGGCTGAGAAGCTGAACAGAACTTTTGACAGACTAACAGAGATCGGGATATAAAATTGGAGTATGAGGAAGGTCAAGGGTAGTGACTCCAGTTTTGGGGTTGAAACCCAAAGGTCTACATTGAGAGTAAGGATAAACCAGACATAGGCCAGTCCTCCCAGTTTCAAATCTTCTGAAGTCCTCCAATTGGATTAAGGTGATCTAAGCTTGCTAGTAGCCTAACTTCTTGCCAGAAGCAAATGTAAATCCTCCTAGGAGAAAGATAATATTATTCTAGGCCTCAAACTACGTATTTTTTACAATTATCCAAATGCAATATCTGGTACTCAATTATATAATTGAATATAACTGGGTAAGCATTCACAAACTGATGGTACATGTCAAATAATATAGAAACCAGATTCAAGTTCCTCCTACTGGCCAATATAGGACAATTTCAAAGATTAAAATAATGATGGTAATTCACTATACTGAATGAAAATGAATCCACGAGTCAATAGAAGTACTCAAAAAAAGGGAAAGGGTGCAGAAGAGCAGAGAAAGCTCTTCTTCACAGAAGAATGCCAGCTAATAAATGTAGATGGACTGACAGAATTAGAAAGTCATTTGTTATAACCACCAAAATAATAATTGATAAGGAAAGGATCATCAATGGATGTTACCACCACTGGATGACAGGTTAGACAATAAGATATTCACATGGTCTCCAACTATCTCCTTATACATTACTCACTAATAACAAAAGCAGAGATAATCTGGCAAGAGAAAAACCTTACACACCACCAAGTAATCAAATTTAATACTACCACTAACACACATTATATACCTTCTGATATGAATCGAGGAGGGAAAATTATTACCAATATAGTATTCATGTCAAAAAATATTTTGATTCAGCAAGCATCTGCTGAACTTCAATTATAGGTAAGGCATGTATTAGAAGCTATGGATAATACCTTAAGATATCACAAGTATGTCTTCTCTGAATTCAGATGTATAAACTAGTTGATGAGACAAGCCATCCATGAAAATTATATTACAAGAGTTATTTTGTTTGCCAAAACTAAACATTTCAATCAAAGGCTTTTTTTTCCCCAAGTACCTACTTGGTCATCCAAGACTCTAGCACTCTCCTGTATGAACTGTTATCAAGAGAAACAGTTACCATTCCGAAAGCAGTGTTTTAAGCAAGACAGAATTTGATTTGGAAATCTTTAATTTTCCCACTGAATTATATGTCAATTAAATTCAACAAAAAGTTAGAGAACCTCTTATGCCCTGGGAACTGGATAGGCATAGGGCATAGATCCTGATAGAACTTTGCTAAAGGCAAATCCTTCCCTAAGAGATGTATCTTTTTAAAGCTCTGGTAGCCATTTCAATTTTAATGCGAAGGTTTTCCGTCTTTTCTTGACAGTAGATTTTGATTAAAGTAGAGAATGTGAGGGCATTTGAGTACTCAAGGGGTAAAAAGAGGGATCCCTTTGAAACAGTAGAATGAAGAAAATGGATGATGGAATTTCAGTCATTCTTAAGAATATGTAGGAGAGTCAAGGGAGTTAGTTGTGGAGTTGTTTGGTTTGCTTTTTGGAGAGAAGAGGATTGGTTGATTACTTGTTGTTTGGTTGGTTGGAGAGAGAAGAAGAAATAAAAAAAGAGAGAAGGATGTTACAGACATTTTATTGTAACTTACCTTAGCTTCCTGAGCATTGTCTGGGGAGTGAGAGCAGGAAAGGTGGAGGAAACAAGTTAGATTTGATCCAAATTTAAGCATGAAAGAAAAATCAGAAAAGTCCAAATAGTGGGACATTCTACAGACTCTTTAAAAAATACCTGTGTCATGAGAGAAGAAAAAAAGCAGCAAACTGATCTGGATTAAAAATACTAAAGGCTATGCCTGATCTTTATGTCGATACTGGATATTAAAGAATGCTATAAAGGATACTACTCGATTGGGGAAATTTGAATCCAGACTGAATATTAGATATATTATAGTATCAATGTTAAATGTCTTGAGAATGGTAAGAGAGGTATTGTGATCATGTAAGAGAATGTCCCTGTACTTAAGAGATAGAGATACATGTTGAAATTTTTAGAAAGTGAAGTATCATGATATCTGTAGAATATTTTCAAATGGCTCGGAGTGGAAAAAAAATATATATGTACACACACACACACACACACACACACACACGTGTGTATATAAACAGTCCTCACTTTGCATTGTAGTGTAGGATTCAAAAATGACTATATAAAGTAAAACTGTACGAAGTCATTTTAATAACCAGTGGAAAATATTACCACTGCTCCATGACCTTTAAACATTCTTGTCAAAACCTTATGCATTCCCTTAATGGTTAGATATAAATGCAAGAAAAATGAAAAGCTAGTAAAACAATTTTTCATTTAGTACACTGTAATTTAAAACATGAGAAACACTGAGGATTAAAGTCTTTTTTTCTTGTCAAAAAACTTAGGGAAGTTTGAACAATTCTTCTGATTTTATAACCAACCACGTGGATTGAGTATCTTCTCTATGCCTTTGCAACTTGTCATACTCCTTTCTAAGTTTGAATCAGCTTATATCATCTTATCATTGGCACTTACAATGTCATGAAATATTTTCAAATGCTCCTTTAATGTAAAATTTTTGGCAATGTTACCTCCTCTAAGACATCTTCCTCTGTTTTCATCACAACCACTTTCCTCATTAACCTTAATAAGTTCGCCTTCACTAAATTCCTCTGGTTGCACAGCCTCTAGAGTGTTTCTAATGGTGGCAGTGTCAATACTCTCAGTTATCTCTTCTCTAACTTCATTTGTGTTTGATTCTAATTTCACTTTCAGCACTATCACTTTTAACTTTTTCCTGCACTTCCATCTTTTTTTGGCCAACTTTGTCTTTCAAATACCCATTTTAATAAAATGTCACGTGAGTTTATCACTGAGAGACAAGAAAGCAACACAATTGCATGCTTTGCTGTCTGTACATGAGCTGAATAACAGATGTGCAACGACCAATCACTGACAGGTTTGGAAAGAAATGTTTTGATTGGTCATTGTCATTGATCCTGATGTGCATCTGTTAATTATGTGCTGGTGCTTTGAGGATTGAAGTTCTAATAGTGAAGTTTGTACTTTTTGCAATTATAGTTAGTCCACCATGTTAACTGAAATTTGAATCATGTCATTGTGTGTGTGTGTGTGTGTGTGTGTGTAGATACATGTGTGAATCTAGATAAAGGGTACTTAGTTGTTTGTACAGTACTGCCAATGTAAGCACATGGGGACAAGTTTATGAACTTAATTGTCAGATTTGGCAAATGACAGCTCTGATAGCCGTTCCACCAAGAGTTCCAAATTTGCTTTGAAAGGTGGACTAGACGTTGGCATCAGTGCATAGCTTCCCAAGAGGAGTACTTTGAAGGTGACCATAGTGATATTCAGTAATAAGGGATCTAGCACTTTCTCTAGGATGAGTTCATGAAAATAAATGTCTGACCTCATATAATAGGTACCCAGTGTACTGTTCTTGCAGCTCTTCTGTAAATTTCAAATTTATCATAATAAAAGTTTGGGTGGTGTGGAAGCAGGTCATGAGGAGACGAGATAATGTAATAAAAACCTAGAGAAAAAATAGACAATGAAAACTGATAAATTGGGAATCCAGAGAACACAAAAGGCTATGGAACCAGACTTCCTGTGTTGGAATCCCACTTTACTCATCAGCTGTATGATCTTTGGCAAGTTATGTAATCTCTGAGTCTGTTTTCTCTTAAATATGAAGATAAAATGACTACTTACTTAATAGGGTAATATGATGATTAAATAGGTGTATATATGAAATACTTAGAACAACAGTGATACATAGTATTAATAATTACTTTATAGGTGTAAGCTGTTACAGGTTTGTTAAGACAGGGGAAGCTTTAATATGTTTAGATACCGATAAGAACCCAAAAGAGAAAGGCTGAAGTTATCAGAAGGGAACATTAATAGTGTTAGTTTCTAAGAAGGTGGGAGGGGGTGGGAGCCCAGGAAGAAACAGAGGTATTGGTCTTGATCTAAAGATTTTAATATGAGAGAAAGAATATAGGATGGGTGCGTGTATAGATTGGTTGGTAAATTTGCTAGGGAGAACATATTACTGTATAATGACTTCTGTAATCTCCAACAAATAAAAGGTGAGGTATTTTCTGAATGAGCATCAAGGTTAGGGAGTGGGGTTGAGAAGAGCAGGGAAGATTTGAAATGGTCTTTGCAGAGAGCAAGAGAGCCAACTGGCCAAAGAAATATAACTGGATTGTTGGCAGTTGAGGACCTTAAAATCATCTCAGCTAGCCCTTTTGTGTTTCCCAGTTGTGGCAACCCATTGTCTGGACTCAAGTATGGAGAATGTGGGCTGTTGAGTTCATCTAAGATTGAGGTTTTTCCAGATTGATCTGAGGAAAAGATAAAGTAGACAAGGGAATTTTTTGTATTGGCAAGAGGATTACTGAAAATATGGAGAATGAAATTAAACCCAGAAGGGAGAGAAACAGAAGAAGGCTAGTGAAGAGAGAAAGTAAAAGGGACCATGAATGGGGAAAGGGTCCCCTTGAAGTCAGGTAATGGTCCTAGTGAGAACTGTTTAACAAGCACACTAGCCATTTCTTAAATTACTGAGTAGAGTTCTGTGTAAACAGGATATTAATTGGAGCTCTGTTTTAGTTTGGCTGAGGCTCTACAGACCAGGAAGTAAACAATAGGTGCTATATGAGAGGCTATATCACCTAATACAGGACTTGCAAAGAGAGGGTCAAACTGGTGTTGTAATCCTTAATCTGCCACCCACCTGGAGTGTGTACAAACATTGGAGTTGAAAAATGGACAGAAAACTTCTCTTTGGAGAATTGTTGGAGTGCCTTGGCTTTTTCCCTCTCTTTTGGGCAAGGGAAGTGGTGCTCCTCTCTCCTTAAACCAAGGGTGAGAGGTACATTAAGGAAACTACTTGAAGAGCTTCAAATGTGCCTCCTTGAGTTTGAAGAGTAGAAGGACTGGTAAAATAAACTGACCAAATTCGGCAGGCTAGTGGTGGTTGGATGGGGAGGGGTAAAAGGCTGCATTGGGAGCAAGCTATGCATCCACCAACAGTGGGGCAAGAGTTAGTATTTCTCCTGGGCCAGATGTGGGCCTGTGCGATCAGCCAGGCTGGAGCTGCCACAAGTTCCATGACTGGGTGGAGGGAGTGGCCACCAGATGGCCAGGGGCTGAGGAAGAAATTGTAGGAAGCCAAGAGGAGACAAAAGACATTGCCTCCATCATAGGAACTTTCTGGAGTGTTCCAAGGCAAGAATATCTCCTCAAACTTCAAAAAAACACATCAGAGGAAAGAGGAACAGGATTCTGCCATCCTAGAGGCTGCCATGGTGGATTGTGTCTGTGCCAGTCAAATGAAACCTTGACAACCTCTTCTCGCTCTCTTCTTGATCCCATCCTGGAAGATACAGAGGTAGCCAGACAAGGGGTGGGTTAGGAAGGGTACAGAGCAAAGAGAAGAACAAGAGAAGCTGCTCTCTGTACGCTCCTCGCCTTCCACAGCTTTCCAAGCCAGCAGCAGTAACAAGATAGGGGGAGGAGAAGAGCTTTAGCTTTGAATATGGTTCAAATTCTATTGAATATTTAAATTGCCAAACTGAGACTGTTCTTGGACCGAGAGTTCCTAGGAGAATTTTTATGACCTAAAAAGAGCTAGAAAATTTAGTGGTCTACCCTAGGGACAAGGAAAACAAAACAAAAACTAGTTTAGAGAGAAAGTTGAAAAGGGCAATTAGGAGAAAAAAAGAACTTGCCTTGTCATTCTGCCCTGTAGAGTGCAGCTAATTCACTGTAATATTGTTTATTCCAAATTAGTAAAATGATGATGACAAGAAGGTCCAGAGTATGGCTGTGGGAGTGGCTGGCTCTGGTGGAGAGGAGTAAAAGGTCACTGGTGGAGAGGATGAAGAGATCGCGATAGGAGGTCAGGTGTCGGCTGAGTCATCTTTGTGGATGATGACATCTTCCACAATGCTGGCAAAGGTTGGAGTGGAAAGACTGGCAAGCCTGGTGCCCAACGCCAGTGATTGTTAAACTTTGCAGTGTGTTAGAATCTCCCAGAGAGCCATTAGAAGATAGAGAGACAGGCTTGTTGAAGTAGGATAGGGCCTGAACTTCTACATATTTTTACCAAGTTCCCAGATGATCTAGAATATACAACAAAGTTTGAGAACCAATATTTAGTGAAGAGAAGTAATTGACTGGTCAGTACATACTAATATCTATCAGAAGAAAGGAAGAGAGGGTAGTTTAGCTAAATAGCAAGGACCTCTGGGAAGTAATGTTTTGCTATCAGAGGGTAGGGAAGTCGTGGCCTGGAAACAGTAGTGGGGACAACTAGCCTCCCAACCCATTATCCATAACTATCCCATTTCCTTCCTTCTTTCCTTTGTGAAAATGAATGCTATGGATTAAATTATGTCTCCTCAAAAAAGGATATGCTAAAGTCCTAATCCCTAGTACCTTAGAATGTGAACCTATTTGGAAATAGAGTCATGAAAATTTGGAAGTAGATGTGATTAGTTAAGATGAAGTCTTGATCTAATCCTGGAAGATACAGAGGTAGCTAAAGTTGAAGTAGGGTGGGCCTCTAATCCAGTATAATTGGTGTCCTTAAAAAAGATGGTCATGTGAAGGCACAGGGAATATAATGTGATAATGAAGACAGAGAATAGCATTATGCAGGTGTAAACCAAGAAACAGCAAAGCTTGCTGGTCAACTACCACAAGCTAGAAAGAGGCAAAAAAGGTGTTCCCCTATAGGTTTCAGAAGCAGGGTGGCCCTGCTTACATCTTAGTTTTTGGTTCCTGGCCTCCAGAACTAGGAACAATGCATTTGTGTTGTTTTAAGCCACCCAGTTTGCAATACTTGGTTATGGCAGTCCTAGGAAACTAATACAATAAATTAACTGGCACAATGAGATATTCCTTTCATGGTGTACTATAAATCATCTCTTACATTCTGCCCATGTTGTGTCCCTGTTCCCTTTGCAGTGAACTTATAGTCTCTCTGAGAACACAGAGAAACCATGTGTAAGTCAATGGGTGCCATTAAACAATAAGAAAAATTTCACTGCTTTTTGACATACTTAAGCTGAAACACTTTGTGTATTCTTGATGGAGTAGTCAGCCCCCACACTGGCTTTTGCACTTACTATTGACAAATGAGTCAGTTCATACAAGACTGGTAGCTTATTTGAGTAGGTGTAAGTTAAAGTTATTTTGAAAAAAAGGAAAAGAAGCCTGTAAAATATACCTGCATGCTACTCTCATAAGAAAGCATTCCCATGAGGAATCTTAAAACCATCTTCATCAAAGTGCTGAGAAAACTTCTCCGCAGTCATGCATAATGGGTTCCAACTCCAAATGTCCTCCCACCTCTTCTGATATGCCTTTCCCCCCACCACCTCTTCTGATTTTCATAACTATTCTCTTCTTCCCAATATTGAAAGAAAGTCAAGGGCCATAGAATGGCCCAAGAGACCACACTAACTGACCTTAGGAAAGATTAAGCTCCTGATTTATTTAGCAAAAGCTACAGAAACTAAGCAGAAGTAAAATGCCACTCTAAGCAGGAAGAAAGAGACACAGTGTATCATCTCATTCTCCAACCTCCCACAGTCCCTAAGAGGGTGCACAGCTGCCTCTCACATGTCAGATTAAGACACCTTGTGGGCTAGAAATACTATTTCTAGAAAAGGCCATTGGCAAAAGTGAGAGGGCCAGGCAAACAACTAAAGTGGCTTGTAGATTCTAGAGAGGATGGGGTCAGTGGCTGCTAGATGAGTGTAGTAGTACAAGACAAACCTTGTCATATTAGATTTCCCCTTCTGTATCAGGATCTTGAGCACAGGCTGTAGGAAGAGACAGAGTATGTTAAAAGGGCATCTGGTCCAGAGACTTGTCCCAGCTTTGGTTGCACATACATGGTTCCAAAACTCTCTCTCAAGTCATAGTCAGCCTTCCGTAAGATAATTTCACTTGGTTACCCTGCAGCTTCCTGAAGTTCACCATCCCTAAAAACTTATTTCATCTCAGCCCCTCTCTCTCCCCCAAATCTGTTTCCTCCTCTTGAATTTCCTTTTTGTATGCTCTTTAAACTTCCCCCAACGAGTTATCTACTTGTACTGTCTCAAATTACTCACCTCTCCCAGGCTCTCCATTCTGTGTCCAGTACCCTTCACATTCCTAAAACTGCCTGGTGAGGCCTCCAGGGACCCGGGTGGCGTCCAGCCTAACAGTCACTTTACTCTCTCAAGCTTTCTTCTCAGCTAACTATTCTCCTCTCTTAACCTCTGGTACATTACACATCCTGGTTTCCTTTCTATTCCTTTCACTGTTCCTTTTCTCTTAATATCTCCTTATATTCTCCTCTTCAGTCTCTGAAATATAGAGTTCCTCTAACATAATATATCTTTGAATATCATCCATATATGCGGATCTACCACATATCTAGTAGGCTAGAGACTTATAAACAGAATTACTAACTTGGCATCTCTCTCTGTGTCTCTCAGGTATCTCAAACATAACAGCCCCAACCAAACTCTTGATTTTCTTTCAGAGCCTCCCTACTCAGTAAATGGGATTACATTTCATACAATTGCTCAAACCAGGAACCTCTCCCTTTTCTTCATCTTCTATGTGTACTCCGTCTGTAACCCTGTGGTTTCTACCTTCGCAGAAAATCTCAAATGTACTTCTTTTTATTTCCCTTCCACCACTTTGGTCTAAGCCAACACCTGCCCTCCAAATTGATTTTTCTAATATACCTCTTGTGATCCTCACCTCAACTTTAATCTCTTGATCCAGAACAGTCAGAGAGTAAATGTTTAAGAACTTCTTACTGTGACCTTAAAGGCCATGCATGCATAATTTGGCTTTCGCTAGCCTCTCCAAACTCATCTCATTCTGTTCTCTCTTAAACCTGCTGCTGTTCTATCAGTTCCTGGGACAAACCCAGCTCCTTCCCGCCTCAGGGCTTTTGCATAAACTGTTCCCTATTCCTGAACACTGCCTACTCCTTTTATGTGTGTTCCCTTCACCTAATTACACTTGACATTAGGTACAGTGATTGATTCACAGTAGATCTAGAATGTATTTGCTAAATGAGGGCAACAGATGAATCTGACTCAAAAATTCTAGCAACAATCCATTGGACAGTGGGTAGGACAAGGGAAAGCCACGCCCTCTGTGCAGAAAATGCCTGATACTCCTTTTTCTAAAGGATTCCACAACCTCATTGGGCAGGTAAGAAAATAACCAAAATATTAAAAGAACAATATTTAGCTAGAAGGAGACAATTTAAATGCTCTCAGAAAAAGGTAGGATATACTCATAAATCACGACTAAATAATAAATACTCACTTAGGTAGCAGCAGTACAGAAAGACAGCTAATTACCAAATGATTAGTACAGACTCGTGGTTCCCAATATTTTCTTTTTCCAAGAATTTGCTTTTTCCACAAGGACCTCATATTTTAAAAAACATTTATCTAGTAAGCAAACTACAGTTAGCATGCAATAATTCACTTTTTAATTTTTATTCATATAAAATTCCTAATTAGACATATATAACCCCTAATTAGAGCATTTCATTAATCAGCATGCTATGAAAAATGCAAGTCCAAAGTAGGTCCAGATAGCTTTGTTTTAGTATCAACAGAATTTTCAGTGGGCATTTTGAAATATTTAAAATATCTTGCAAACTATCACCTGATCACATTCAAAGCTTTAGTGTATATGTTTTGTACAGAAAATAATACACATGGTTCATTTCTTTTTTCTTCCTAAGAATCTCCCTATAGTTCTTTGCTGATTAGTAACTATAAAGTGAATAGGATTCCTTGGGGGATAGAAACTCTTATCACTGTGGTATTTTGATAATAAGGTAATCAAAATTTAGGTAGTATACCAGAGCCAAATACATTAACAGCCAGCAGGCAGAGCATTGCTCTATGTCATGACAGATGCCACTATGGAAACTAGCATGCCTCCTCTTTTTTCCAATGGTTGCCATGTAGCAATAGAGAGAAGTGGAGAGAGAAGAAATGAATAAAGCTTTCCATTTTAATGGAACTATGGAGTATCTTTTTATCCTGCCTTTATGATAGGAAGTAACACTTTATACTAGTCAAAGCTAATTTAAGCACTAAAACGCTATTTTCCCTGTGTACTTGTTATGTGATTTTCATCATTTTAGACACCATGAGTTCTTAAGTGATTTGCATCAAGGGAAGGAAGAACATGTAAATATTGTACGTGCATAAAATGAACACTCATTCATGTGTTTTACAAGTGTTGCAAATAACTAATACTTTTCAAGCTGTCACATTTTGAGAACATTTCCTAAAATCTGACCATTATCAACAAAATGGGTGTTTCTATAAAGGTGTTCAAGATATATAAGCAAATCATGTTATATAAGTTCTAAAGAAGAAGAATGTGAATCATATGGTTATTGAACAACTTAACACCGGAAGTCAAGATATTTCAATTCATAATTTTTGCTAACAGGTTCTGAATCTTCTATATTTTAATAGCTTTTGTGTGGGAAGCAAGCTGTAGTTTAGTTGGTGGAATTTTTATCTTACTAGACAAATGCTTGATAGATCAAGCTTTTTTTGGTTCTTAATTTACCCCATGGTGCATTGAACTTTTCACTTTTCCTGTCAAGATGTTCAGAAACAACCCCATCCTAAGACCTAAAGGACTTTACAAATGAACATTTTCTCCCACATTTTAGCCACAGACAAAATAACTATGGTGACTCTTCTGAGGTTATAGTTAGCATCTGCAAAACTAGAATCCAAAGCTGTAGATTCTTTTTCATTTTATATATAATTTTATACAGACACACACACACACACACATAAAATTTTTATTTTATTGTGGTAAAATATGCATAACATAAAAATATACCATTTAACCATGTAATTCAGTGGCATTAACTACATTCACAGTATTGTCCAACCAGTACCACTGTCTGTTTCCAAAACTTTTCCATCATTCCAAACAGAAACTCTATTTCTAGGTATATGATGTCTGTCTGGAAAAAAATCCAGCCACCAGCCACAAATGCCTCTATTTTTCATATTATATAGCTGGATACTTCCTGGACAGCCCTTGTATTTTATGCAACTTGTTGAATAAATGTTTATTCATTAAATAGTTCATCCACTAAAAGCACATTTGTAATATATCCACCTAGTGTGTCATCCTGTGCTCAGTATTGGAGATGAACAGTGAACCACTATGAGTGAACAATAGAGAGTGGCACAGTTTTGAACATTTGTGTTTTTCTGTGAATGGACAAGTAACCAAAGGAAATATCAATAATAATATTAATACTTGCTATTTGACCTAAGAGCTTTATGTATATTAATACATTTAATTCCTATAAGAACCGTATGAGGTAGGTACTATTATTATTATCCTGATACTACAGGTGATGAGAATGAAGCAAAGGGTGATTAAATAACTTGTCCAAGGTCACATGGCTAATAAGAGTTGGAGCTGGGTTTCCAACACAGGTTGACAAGTTCAGAGTGTTTGCCCTAAAAGCACATTCTGTAACTGTTTTTAACAAATACATATTATTGAGGTGCAAGATCCATAAAATAAAATGCACCCAATTTATCTTATGGTTTAATGAATTTTTATAAGTGAATACCACCATGCTACAACCACAGACAAGAAATAGCACATTTTCATAACCCTAAATTGTCCCCTTGTAGCCTTTTGCTGTCCATTCTTCCTGACCTATAACGCCTAGGCTATGGCAACCACTAATGTGCTTTGTGTAACTATAGATTAGATTTTTCCTTTTCATATAAGTCAAATCACATAGTGTGTACTCTTTTATGTGTAGTTTCTTTTGCTCAGCACACTGCTTGAGATTATTGATATTGTTGCATGCATCAGCAGTTCCTTTTAATAGCTACGAGTAATATTTCATTGTGTGGATGTTTCATCATTTGATTATCAATTCATCTGTTGAACATTTGGGTTATTTACAACTTTGGCTGCTATGAATAAAGCTGTTGCAAACATTCATATACAGATATATACTGATCATATCTTAATTTGTATTAAGTAAATACCTATGAATGGGATTGATAAATTGTATGGTAAGTGTATGTTTAACTTTTTAAGAAACTGCCCAATTATTTTTCAAAACAATTGTAGCATTTTAAGTTCCCATCAGCAATGTATGACAGTTGCTCCATGTCCTTGCCAACTGTTGATATTCAATCTTTTTCATTTTATCCTTTTCAGTGATATGCAGTGGTGACTCATTGTGGTTTTACTTTGCACTGCCCTGAGACTAATGATATGAAACATCTTTCCATGTGTTTACTGATAATTCATTTATCTTCTTTTGTGAAATGTCTGTTAAATCATTTGCTCCTTGTTTTATTGGATTGTTTTATTTTCATACTAGTAGGAGTTCTTTATATATTCTGGATACCAACCTTTTGGTTGAATGTGCATTTTATAAATATTTTTATAGTTTGTGGCTAGTCTAATTTTGTCTAAGAGCAGAGGTTTTTCATTTTGATGAAGTTCAACTTATAATTTAAAAAATGATTTGCCTTTATTTTTTAATATAAAAAATTTTTTTTATTGTTGGACTTGTTGGGGTGACATTGGTTAGCAAGAATTACATAGGTTCCAGGTGTACAATTCTACAGTGCATTGTCTGTTCGTTGCATTGTATGTTCACCGCCCAGTGCCAGTTCTCTTCCCATCACCATATATTTGGCTCTCTCTCCCTCCTCTCCTATCCACTCCCTCTTCTCCCACTCCCTTCCCACTTGCCCCAATGCCTTTATTTTTGTTTTAAGAAATCTTTACCTATCCCAAGTTCAGAAAGATCTTCTCCCATGTTTTCTCATCCAATCTTGTGCAATTAAGTCTGATGTTATTTGCAGGCATTTGAAAACGTTCTTGCTCTGGTTGAGGAGATATTTTTCTACTCCTAATTTGCTGAGAAATGTAGTATATGACATATTTATCAAATGCTTTTTCTGAGTCTATTGAGATCATATTATGTTTTCCTTTATTTTGTTAATATAGTGAATTATATTAACCAATTTGTGAATTTCAAATCACTATTATTTTCCAGGGATAAACCTCCCTGGATTATGATACAGCATTCTTCTTAATACCGCTGGTTTTGATTTGCTAATATTTAGTTAAGGATCTTTTTATCTGCATTCATGAGGGATATTGGTAAGTGGTTTTTTGTTTTTTTTCTTCTTACAATGTCTTTAACGAGTTTTGGTGTCAGCAATTCTGGCCTCATAAAATGAAGTTTACATAGAATTGATCCATTTTTCCCTTAAATATTTGATGAAATTCACCAGTAAAGCTATCTGGGTCTGGAGGTGGGCCCAGATCAGGACTTCAGTATTTGAAAACAGATACTAGGAATTCAATTTCTTTAATAGATATGGGACTAAGCATATTATCAATCTTTACTTGAGTCAATATTTATTATTTGTCTTTTAAGGAATTCATTTCATTTGTCAAATTTATTAACAAAGGTGTTCATATCACTTTTTTATGCTTTTAATATTTATAGAATCTGTAGGGATGTCCCACTTTCGTTTCTAATAATGATGTCTTCTTTTTTCCTTACCTATTGATTTGATTGATCTTTTCAAATAATCAGTTTTTAGTTTTATTGATTTCTTTTCTTCTTACTTTGGTTTAAATTTTCTTCTTTTTACAGCCTATGTTGAATGCTTTTAATTAAAAAATCTTTTAATTATTTTACCATAGTTGACATATAATATTATATTAATTTCAGGTGTACAACAAAGTGATTTGACATTTATATTTCTTATTATACAATTACCCCAATCAGTCTAATAACCATACAAAGTTATTATAATAATTGAATATTTTCCCTGTGCTGTACATTACATCCCCATCACTCATTTCTTTTTTTAATAACTAGAAGTTTATACCTCTATTCCCCTTCACTTTTTTTACCCATTTTCATACCCTATCCCCTCTGGCAACCATCAGTTTGTTCTCTGTATCTTTGCATCTGTTTCTGTGTTGTTTTGTTTGTTTGTTCATTTGTTTGTTTTTGAGATTCTGCATGTAAGTGAAATAATACAATATTTGTCTTTCTCTGTCTGACTTATTTCATTTAATATAATACCCTCAAGGTCTATGTTGTCACAAATGGCAAAATTCCATTCTTTTCTTATGGATGTAAGTAATATTCCATTGTGAATGCATACACCACATTTTCTTTACCCATTCATCTATTGATGGACACTTAAGGGTGCTTTTTGGTTTTTAATAAACAGTGCTACAATGAATATATGGTGCATTTATCTTTTCGAATTAGTGTTTTCATTTTTTTCAAATACCCGAAGTGGAATTGCTGGGTCATATAGTAGTTCTATTTTTAATTCTTTGAGGAACCTCAAATACTGTTTTCCATAGTGGCTGCACCAATTTATTATACAATCCCACCAACAGTGTAAAAGAGTTCCTTTTTCTCTGCATCTTGCCAACACCTGTTATTTGTTGACTTTATAATAATAGCTGTTCTGACAGTATAAGGTGATATCTCATTGTGGTTTTGATTTGCATTTCCCTGATGATTAGTGAGTTGAGAATCTTTTCATATGTCTGTTGGCCATCTGTAGGTTTTATCTGGAAAAATGACTGTTTAGGTCCTCTGCCCATTTTTTAATCAGATGGTTTGTTTTGATGTTGAGTTGCATGAGTTCTTTGTATATATTTTGGATATTAACCTTTTATCCAATATCTTTTTACATTCAGTAGGTTGTCTTTTTGGTTTTTGTTTTTTATGGCTTTCTTCACTGTGCAAAAAGCTTTTTCATTTGATGTAGTCCCATTTATTTATTTTTGCTGTTGTTTCCCTTGCCTGCAGAGACATGTCCAGAAAAATATTGCTAAAATTGATGTCAAAGAGTTTACTGCCTATGTTTTCTTCAAGGAGTTTTATGGTTTCAGGTTTTAAGTCTTTCATCCATTTTAAGTTTACTTTTTATATGGTGTAAGAAAGTGTTCTAGCTTTAGTCCTTTTTTTTTAATGTATCTGTACACCATTTATTGAAATGACTGTGTCTTCACCATTTTATATTCCTGCTTAAATTGAAAGCTTCGTCAGTTTTGCCTCTTTCTTCCTTTGTAATGTAAGCTTTTAAAGGTATAAATCTTCCTCTAAGTACTGCTTTTACTGCACCCCACAAATTTCAATATGTGCTTTTTCATTTTGTTCAAGATGTTTTCTAATTTCCCTGTTTTTTCTCTGATGCATAGGTTTAGAAATGTGTAGTGTAATTTCCAAATGTTTAGAGATTTTCCAGATATCTCCCTGTTATTAATTTCTAAGTAATTTCCCTTATAGTCCAAGAATATCCTCTGGATGATTTCAGTTGAGACTTGTTTAATGGCTCAGAATATGGTCTATATTGACTGTTCTCTGTGCACTTGAAAAGAATGTGTATTATGCTATTGTTGGGTGGAATAGTGTATAAATGTCAATTATATCAACTTGGTTGTTATTCAAGTATTCTATGTCCTTACTGATTTTCTGTCTACTTGTTCAATCACTTGTTAAGATAGAAGTATTGAAATCTCTGATTCCATTGTTGATTTGTCTGTTTTCCTCATAGTTCTATTAGTTTTTACTGCATGTATTTTGAGGCTCCGTTTTAGGTGTCATCAAGGACACTCCACTCTGGCTGGTCAGAAATCAAATGTCTTCTAGGTCTATGATAGAAATTGGCTTATGGCTCTCCAGTCATAATATACAAATTACAATGTGCCCAATACTGTGTTTATCAGTCATTGTAGGCTAGGTTATGCTGTGATAACAAGCAACCCTCAAAACTTAGTGGCTTATAACATAACACCAAAGATTTCTTTCTTCTTCATGTTACATGTCCATTGCATATTGGCTTTGAATATCTATTCTATAGTTTTACTTTGAGACTCCAAATGATGGAGCAGTTGTTGTCTGGAACATTGCTGGGCATACTGGCAGAAAAGAAAGAGAACGTGGCAAACAGTACTGGTTCTTAAATCTCCTGTCTCAAGTGTCCTATGCTACCTCCATTCATATTTAATCGGCTAAATCAAATCTCATGGCCAAGGCTGACATCAACAGGATTAGAAAGTCTAATCTTGCCCCAGGAAGGAATACCAAATATTTATGAACAATAAAATAGTCTACCACACTGTGCTAAGCATTCAAACACTTTTCCTTTAATCTTTATTACAGCCTTCTAGAAATAGGTACTATTATTGTTTTTTACGGATGAAGAAAGTGAACCTCAGAGAATAACTAGGGAAAAGCCAAATAATACAATAGTCCACACTTATTTGCAGTTTCACTTTACATAGTTTCAATTACCCATGGTAACTGCAGTCTGGAAATATTAAATGAAAAATTCCAGAAATAAGCAATTCATAAGTTTTAAATTGCTTGCCATTCTGAATAGCATGATGAAATCTCATACGGTCACACTCTGTCCCATCCAGGATGTGAATTATCTCTTTGTCCAGCATCCCCACACTGTATATGCCACCTGGCTGTTAGTCACTTCATAGCCATCTCAGTTACCAGTTCAACTGTCTCAGTATCACAGCACTTGTTTTCAAATAACCCTTATTTTACTTAATAATGGTCCCAAACTCAAGAGTAGTAACACTGGCAATTTGGATATGCCAAAAAAAAAAAAAAAAGCCATAAAGTGGCTTCCTTTAAGTGAAAAGGTATGCATGTATAGGAGAAAACATAGGATTTCATTCTACCCACAGGTTCAGACATCTACTGAGGACCTTGGAATGTATTCCTATGAATAGCAGGGAGTACTGTATCAAATGGCAGGGCCTGGACCCAGCTAGTCTGACCCCACTATAATTGTGCTGTACTTCTATAAGAAGAGAAAAGGAAAAAGGAGTGGGGGCATTTGGGAAGGAGTGCAGCAAAGAGAAAGGAACTAAAAGGAGACACAAAAATAATTTTAAACTACTTCCTACTTCTTATGGAAATCCAATCCAGTGATCAGAGAAGGACAAGGAGAAGAGAGTGGAGAAGGCCAGAGAAAGAAGGCGAATCTCTTCCACCCTCAGTTCTTCCCAATCTATCCCTCATCTGTCTATTCCATACCATGTGCCCATATCTTACACCATCCCAACAAAGTTCTGCTCCTGCCTCTCCACATTCCAAAGGTCCTAACCCATTATCTTCACTGAAGTTCTGCAAAGTCCCAGACTGTTTTAATTGACTATTCTCTTTATACAGTGCAAAAAAAAAGAAAAAGAAAGAAAAGCATTGACCAAAGATATTTTCATCATTTATGCCTGGCATGTTGTGAAAATCCCAACACTTGACAATTTTGTATTGTTGTCTCTGGAGACATAAATGTTAGTGATTTGTGGCTATGCTTTGAACCAAAACATCATCAAAAGCTTTCTGAAGCAAATCATTGAGAACTAGAGGTGAATATAGCTCATTAACACAATCTTAGAATTACACTAAAAAGAAAAAATAAACTGGAAAACATTATTAGCATATATTTAAAAGGCTAAAAAACATCTATATTATATAAAATGCTCATACAAAAATACTAGATTCTTATAAGTAAATGAGTTGGGGAAAGAGAGAGATGTTTCATTCAAGAGGAAATAACTAGTAAACAAATACATGGATGAGTTCAATCTCATTAATGTAAAAGAAATGCAAATCAAAATAACAATGAGGACCATTTTACACTTATTAAAGGGGCATACAGTATGTCACAACTTGGTCACATTTTTTTAAAAGTGAAATTTGTAAGAAATGTTGGTGTTACTCCTTGTTGAGAACCATGCTCATATAGGTTAAAGGTTATAATAATTAGGCCTGTATTCTTCTGAAATTGACTCTGAGTGTGTCCCAGAGTTTTAGTGTGGGAACTGCAGCCCCTTGATAAAGCCCTAATGGAGACCTGCCTGTCTCTGACAGACAACAGGGGAGGCTGTGGGCTGGACCCTCAGAGCCCCTTGGTCACTAGGTAAAATACAAACCTCTTCACATCCAAGCTTTCGACCACAAATCCTACTGCTTGGAATGTATTCTGAAGAAATAATCCATAAGGATAAAAGCTAAATAAATAAAAATTAGTTAGCCACAGCATTAATTTTTACAGAAGAGATTACAAAATAAATGCCCAACAGCAGGGAAATAATTAAAAATGTAGTGCCATTATTAAATTTTAAATTACAAAGACTACAAAGCAACATGGAATATGCTTCTCAGATTGTATTAATTGAAAATTTAGAGAATGTACTCATTGCAATTATCCACAAGGCCCAGAAGGGAGCAGGGTTAAAGGAAAAGTTAGTTCTGCTGAGGTGACAAGACTGCAAGCAAAAGTTGTCTGTCACTTAGTTAGATTTATTGTGTAACAGAATATTTATATAAGAACTCTATATTTAGAGAAAAGGAGAAATAGGACACTATGACCCTTTCTACTCTGCTGCTCATTGAAGGTTTCAGAATTTCATTAAAATGCAAAACTCAAAATCATCCTCATTTTTCGTATGTTCTGATAAATATAAGTTTACTCAGAATTTGAATTGGTCATCCTCATGGGAGGGTTTTTGTGTAGATAAACACTTGGAAGACAATATGGGAAATGTATACCGGTCCTATTGTCCACTTAAGTTTTTTAAATTACAGAGCATTATGCAGGGTGTTGGAAAAGTCAGAAAGCACAGGAAAATTACATTTTAAAAGCATGATATCTATACTTTTTAAAAATGTTCAATATGTTTTGGTTTCCAACTACATTTCAGATGAGGATTCTCTCCATTTAAAACAGTGAGTTTAATTGTTAATCTGAAAAAAGTACAATAAATACACATTTTTTTCTGTGTTTTTCCAGGTTTTTGGATACTCCTGCAGTATTTTTATTGTACTTTTCAGATTAACAACTGGACCCACTACACTACATTTAGAGATGCTTCCCCTGAAAAGGGGTTTGGAGGTTGAAGGAAAAGTCAGCATAGTCTTTGGAAATGTAGCTAATACACTGTTTACAACCAAATTTGTCTGACAGTTTGAACACCCTGTGGTGTCTTACCCTTAGCATTGTATCTTGTCAATAGCAAAAAAAAGAAAGCCAAACAGTCTTTCCAACTGTGGGGAATGGGAGAGTGGAGCAAACAGAGAAGAAAGGGAGGCGGATGGGAGCTGTGTTTTCGTGGCTGTCTTGGCTGAGGAAAGTCAGGTTTGGACAGAAGCCTTGAAATTAGTATGGGCTCAGTGGTGGGCGGGGGTAAGATTGAGGGGAATGGACAGGGGAGGGAAGAAACAGTGATATGCCCTCCAGTACTTCCGGAAACAGCTCTCTTAGTGTTCACACACTGAGGTTGAGGCAAAGTTGGGAGGAAGAATAAGCTATATGGATGCTCCTCTCTTTGCAGTAGTTCTTCTAGCCCTCAGAGGTAACTGCAGAAACCTGGTGTGTATGGAAGGTGGGGGTGGAAGCAGAGGCAATGGTATCAGGAAGGAGAGGAAAATCTCAGAGAAGAGAAGATAATGAGGCTGTTGAGTGTGGGAGCCCAGAGCAGAAAATATTCTGGTGACTGAGAGAACAGGAAGGCATGTATATAAATGAATGTGTGTATCTCTTTTTAGATTCTTTCATTTAGGAGGCATCTCCCTGGAGACTGAGGAGATGGTAGGAGTCCCCTGGGGTGCTGTCAGCTCCACTTACTGAACTTCCGGAGAAAGAGTGAAATACTAGGTGAAGCAAACGCCTCCAGCAGCTCTCCGGGAGAAGGAACAGAGAGGTGAGGGCACGGCCTGACCAGAAGCAGTTGGAGATGTTTCCAGAGGTGGTTCCCTTCTCGTTCTCTCAACCTCACTGTGCTAGCAGCACCCTTTTCAGGATGGAAAGCTGTATTGTCCCATGGCCCCCTCCAGCTCTAGGACAGCTGCAGGGATGGTTCCCACACTTGTGCTGTCACTTTCCTAACTTCTGGCCAAACCCCAAAGTCCCCAACCTTGAAGAAGGGCCTTTGGGACAGTACCAATGACAAGTCCATGGAGTGTGGTTGGACAGACAGTACATTCCCCTCCAGGGACTTCAGAGACTATGTTCTATCAAACTCTCCTCAACCCTCCCCCACCCTTCTGTCCACACTCCTCCTCAAACCCTGCCTACCAGAGGTTTGTTTCTGACCAGGAGCCACTAGGACAGAGGACACTCGTGAGGTTGGAACACCACATCATACACCTGCAATGGCCTTCTTTGATATGCTTTTTCATTGCAAATGCAAAGTGATCTATTTGCAGTGTTGCTTCTGGGTTTCTATATATATCACTATATATGTCATTGTTTCTGGGGAAACTGTGCTCCATGTTGAAAAAACAACAACAAAACTCTGATAAATACATTTGGAGTACAGACTCTTTAAAGAATGTTGTCTTACAGCCTCTGGAAATGCCACCTATGTACTATTATGCAACAGGCTTTTCTAGTGTAGCTTACGTCAAGTGACGAAGCGTGGTGTCTGTGCTTTCACAAAATGGGCTGTTGCTGCTGGAGCTGTGGGATGATTTCAGGTTGTACACTGTCAGGGCAGCAAATGCCATTGTGCCATATAGCAACAAAGTTATTTCTGCCCTAATTCTCTTTCCTTCTGATCACATCAAGGAAGAAGTCTCAGTTTGGAGCTAATAGCTTTATAACACTGTTATAACACTTGCTTATTGCTATTACTAGTATTACTATTTCAACAGGTGTAGCCTCAACACTTTTGGCTGATTTGGTTAATACAGAGGGCAGAATTCCAAACTGGTGTCTCTGTGGCTGCTAGCCTGCAGATATGATTTGCATTGTACCATATATAATTTTTTGAGCCTACTCAGAAAATTTTGCCTAAAAATCCAAATTTCAGGCTTCTGTTGAATAATCAGAACATCTGGCAGCCCTCAGCCCACATTTTTTCATGACAACAGCTGGCTCTACCCTTTAAATTGGACATACACTCTCTCGTTTATCGCAGTCTCCACTACTTTTTATGGTGTTTTATAGTACCCATATTATTCCCTTTCATATACAGGACCCATGTTATTCATTTCTGTACCTTCCCAGCCACTCTGAGCATTTGAGTCTTAGGCCTATTTTAGGAGTTCTGTCGCTAGCAAGGTAGACCACAAGTCAAACCTGAGTTCCAAGCTGAGGAGTTTGGTCTTCATTCCATAGGAAATAAAAATCCAGTAATTCCTTAGGAGGATAGCCAAGGCTTAAAACAACCCTTTCAGAAATGATTTTGACTTTTATTTGAAGCTGGGAATGAGAGGAAGAGACTGGAGGATAGAGGGTGGTGAAAGGGTGACTGCAAACCTCATTGCCTGGGGAAATGGCAGGTGGGAGCTGAGCCTAGGCTGTGAACAGAGTGGGCCTGCCCTACGTGGCTTCTAGATAGTCGGTTAAGAGCAGGGTTGGGAGCCTTGGGCAGTGCAGGGGCACGCAGGGAGCCAAACCTGAACTGGAAATACATGGCTCCCAGACAGGTGAGGCCAGCTGGCTCAGCACCTAGAGGGGCTCCTTGAAGCAGAAACAAGGAGAGGGGGCCACAGAGAGGATCTACAAGCAGGAAAAAAACCACCAAGGAGGTCAAACTGGTTCTGATCAGCCAGGTAAAGGCCAGACCAGGGTGCTGGCTATGGGAATGGAAATAGCTGGAGAGAGGCACGAGCCATTTAGAAGGAAGATTCAATCCAATTGATGACTAATAGGGAAGGGGGTCTCAAGGAGGAATGGCAAAATGAGCTTAAGCCAAGAAATTAGTGATGCTATTAACATACATAGACAAGTGAAGAGGAGGAAGAAATTTTAAGGTATATGAACTATGAGGTGTTATCAGGACTGGAGTTTAGCAAGGTCTAGACTGGAAGTAAATTAATTAGCATATCATGTGCACAGAGGTAAGAGATGCAGATGGAGAAAAAAGGCAGAGGGAGAGAGAGAAGGAGATGAGTGAATCTCGTGGTATATTTATGTTTCAAGAATCCATGCAAGTATCAGGAGTGGTCTACAATGGAGGAGAAACATTTAACTCCATGCTGCTCAAGGGACAAGGCCGTGGTGTTCAGTTTGTTCAAAACCTTCAGCAACCAAAGCAAAGGAGGATTAGGAAACAAAAGCTGAGCCAACAGAAAGTGTTTTCTAGAGAGATCTCCATATGAATAAATATTTGAAAAATGTTTATTGGGAACCTGGCCCTTATCCAGGCCCTAAACGAACTGAGGTGAGCAAAACAGAGACCTATCCTCGTGGAGCTTATATTCTACTGGAGAAGACGGTAATTAAATGGTGATTGTGATCAATGCTTCAAAGAAAAACAAAGGAGGGTAAATGGATAGAGAGTGACGGGGTGATCCAAAAGGTGTCTCTTAGGAGGTGGCACTTAAACAAAACCTAAAGTGAGGGAGTGGGCTATGCAAATATCTGAGGAAGGACATTATAGGCCACAGGTGTCCAATCTTTTGGCTTCCCTGGGCCACATTGGAAGAAGAATTGTCTTGGACCACACATAAAATACGCTAACACTAGTGATAGCTGATGAGCTAAAAACAAAAGGTCGCAAAAAGTCTCACGTTTTAAGAATTTGTGTTGGGCCACATTCAAAGCCATCCTGGGCCACAGGTTGGACATGCCTGTTTTGGGCAGAGGGGAAAGCTAGGGCCAGGCCTGAGTCCAGCACATGCTTGGTGGGTGTGAAAACAGCAAGAAGGTGAGAGTGGCTAGAAAGCAAGGGAAAGAGAGCCACAGGCCAGGTCACGAAAGACCACGTGGTCTGTGTGAAGGACTTGAGATGTTAGCCTCAGTGAGAGGGCCCACTGGAGGACTGAAACAGTGATACAGTATTAATGTACCTGAAAAGGACTACTTGGGAATCTGTCTGTGGGGCCAAGGACAGGGCAAGAATGCAAGTAGACAGTCAGGGAGCTGTTTTAGTAGCTGAAGTGAGAAACAGTGGTTTGGAGCAGGCAGGCTGTGAGATGGATGGTAGAGGGATGGAGATAGTGGAGAGGGAGACCTTGTAGATGCTGTGAGGAGGGGCAGGAATATAACTGATAACACAGGGGAAAGAGGAGGGAAACTGTTACATGAAGAAATAAAATCATTTACACTCAGGAGCTGTTTAGAAGTTCTGAGGCACAAAGAGATCAGGGTACTCTGGCCTCATTTCAAACACTTTTGTTTTGTTCTTTAGATCCCTGTGGAATGGCTGTTGATATTAGAGGAAGGTTAATTTATCCAAGTTCAAAGAAGGCTCAGTTGGGGAGGAAATTTGTGTCCAGTGTGTGATAGGAAAATGTTGACCTCGCCAGACCTCAATATTGGTCTGGAAGGGTTCTTATCCAGATGAATTAGAGTTTTAAGAAGTAACACCTCGTGACATCACCTCCTTAGCCTGACTCCATGGTTTCCTGGACTCTGAGAACTGACATGTGGTGGTCCCCAGTGGCCCATCCTAAGGGCCACCACTCTCTTATCCTCTCCATACTGGGTGGCTTGCTCTACCTGCTCTACAGGTTGCACACTGGCATTAAGTCAGTGCTCCAAAGTACTGCCTGGATCACATTGGGTCTTTTCTCAAAACCTTCACAGGAGCCTTTCTTACTGAGCAAGTTAAAGTAAGTAACTCTTCTGAACGGCCCCAGCCTATATCTGTGTCCTGCTGGTCTCCTGCTCATTCCAAGATCCAGCCCAAATGACACTGCTTGCTTTTCTCCAAATGTGCACCACCTTCCTTTACTTCTGAGCCTTTGCTCCTGCTCTTCCCCACCCATCTCTGCCACTAGAAAACTTCCTTACCATTCAAGACCCGTATCTGACACCACTTTCTCCATGAAGTCTTTTGAATGTGATCACGCTCCTTAAAATTCTTTCACAACTCACACTGTTCCTGTGGTGCTTGCCAGGTTCTGTGTTGGGTTATCTGGGTGTCGTCTCCTCCCTTCCTGCAGGAGTCTGGTGCTTTAAGGGCAGAAGGTCTTTCCCTCTTGTTTGTATCATCTGAGGTTGGTAGCACAAGGCCTTGAACCTAACAGGCAGTCAACAAAGACTGAGTTGGATTGCTTGTCCAAGGAGACAAGAATTCTGAAAGACACAAGAATGTGGGAAGAGTGGCTTGTAAGCAAGTATGCACAGATGTTGGAATGTGCTGTAAGGAAATGTAGGGGGGCAGCCAATGGGATCGACAAGGGTGTGGTGGGCAGCCGATCACATGGGCTTGGCAGTGAAGGAGGTGTAGGCCTGGAGCCAGGACTGCTGGGTCACCCTCCTACCTGTGACCCTGCTGCCTGCACCAGCCACCCTGCGGGTCCCCTCAACTGCACAAGTTACAGCTGCTGCTCTCACTTGAGACAGTTTGCTTTCCTGCTATAAACTCTTCCAGGTGGCTTGAGGAGGCCCTCCCACCAGTCATTTTGCGTAACAGCTGCGTAAGCAGAATAGCTGACCCCATGACTCTGTTAATTTATGTGCCTACCCTTGGCTGTAAAGGCCCTAGTTCAGCAGACGAATTCTGACTCCCTCTTCCTCATTTATTCTGGCTCTCTCTAACTGTTTATCACCATGAAATTACCCCAAACCTAACCATCAAAATAACTTAGCACAATAGACTTCCCAATTCCCCTACCAGCCTTTTCAGCCGGGAGAACACAGAGGCACATCTAGTAGTATTTAACTCAGCTGCCCCTCGGCCAGGCTGCGAGGCAGAATCAGCTACACAGCTTTCTTGGGCTGGGCCCACCCCTAGAAGTCCTGACTTAGCAGGTTGTGAGGGGGCCCAGCATCTAAAGTTTAACACAACTCCTGGGTGGATCTCATACAGCCTTAGGAATGATGATGTCATCTCTCTCCTCATCTTAATATAAATAAATGAGGACTCTGAAGCCAGTGCACTTGGCCACCTGGTCCACAGTCATGCTGCTGGTGTTAATAACAACAATTCACAGGGCACCTTATTTCATGTGATCCTCTAATAACCCACAAGGCTGGTATGATTACAGAATCATGCCCAGTTTACAAGGAAATCCAAGCAGCTGTGGAGCAGGCAAATGAGTTATTTAAGGTCTCACTGTTAGTGAACAGAACAAACCGGCACCTAGATCTGAGCCCCAGTCCTGCCATCTTTTCATTGAAAAACAAGGGTCCTAAGCATAAGCAGGTGGAGGTGGATGGGGCTGAGTGTGAAGGACATTCCAAACTAAATGCCATACAGGGCTGCCTCCTTATTGTTGCTGTCACCTAAAAGAAATGGGCAGTGTACAAAGGCATACAGCAACTTGCTGCTAGGTTACAAGCTTTATAATGATCAATTTAACCTTTCAAACAAATTTCTAAGTATGAAATTGTTCAAATATACAGTATTAGGAAGAACGGAATAAAAAATCCCTATTTCCCCAAGATCCAGATTCAACGATAATCATGATTTTGGCCTACTTGCTCTATCTAGCCCCTTTTATTATTTTCGTCTTTGTTCTTTACTGAAGTCATTAGATTTAAATATTTTTTCAAACACATTCCAGACTTCATATCATTTTTTCCCTTTATAACAGGATGCATCTCGTAAAAACACCCAAATTGCGTGTGTGAAGTGTGACTGCGGGCAGAGTCCCCTGGGACCTCGCTGTACCAGATTCGGCACAACTGCCCAGGTGTGCTGGCAGGTCTGGTACCAGGTGTGGGTTCTCAATCAGCCTGCTGGCAAACATTGGGCTCCCTCCAAACCCTGTGACACATTCAGGTGTTGATTTAATCCAGTCTTGGTTTGTCAAATGTTTCTCAGTGCCACCTTGCTTACTTCAAGACTGTCAGGAAAGGAAGTGGTGAAGCAGCCTCAGGACAAGTTATTCAATTCCTGGTTCACAGGTAAGGCTGAAGCTAATCCCCTCCCTGCAGTAAAATATAGGACACACAGTCCTGCTGTCATAGGTCTGACGTATAACAGCAGATTCAGGAGTCAGTCAGAGTCTCCAGCACACATCAGCAGGAAAGAGTGGTCATTATTTTTAGTAACTGCTTCTTAAATATTTGCCTGATGAAAGCTGGGTGCCCACGCTAAGAGGTGCCATTCTGCAGAGAGAGGATGTGACAAGAGAGCCCTTTTACAGTTGACTTGGTTGAGGCTGTCCTGTTACATGCCACCAGCTGTTACCATCAGTACTACACCTATAAAAGCAAAAGCCACAGTCATGAAATGCAGCAGGAAACATGTCCATCTAAGCATTTGTCCTGGCCTTTGGCACGGCCTCAACCAAGCCCCTGTGTGGACTTCCCTTCGTTGGCCTGCCCAGCAGCCCTACATGCCTGCCTGTCCTAATAGGGCATTCTTAAGAAGCTCCAGAATGTCTGTCCACTGACATTCTTCACCATTCATTTTGCTGACACACTATCTGGCACAGACTGGACATAGGAACCACAACTTTGGGTGAAGTTACTCACACTTCTATTTCAGGGAGGCCGTAGCATATATGTGTCCTGAAAAGCTTTCAGGACACAGGCATAGCCAAGCTTCACATGTTTTAACGGACACCTACTGGTTTCCACTTTCCATTCGAGTAAGCAATACTTGACTGTATAGTAGCTGCAGGAGGACCTCAGTCCTAGATTCTGCTACCACCACTCTGTCTGACACCAATCGACTCACCTAGTTCAATTCTTCTGTCACAGGATCACATTCCTGTTTTCATGCAGTGACCAGGAACTGAGACAGTTAGTGCTATAGTTATTTATTTTTCAACTCAGAAGTGAATTGGTGTCATTTGACACCTAGATACATACCCCACATTGAAATTAAACTATATGTGGCATCATTTGTAGGTAAATATGTCTTTATGATGCTGGAACCATCACAGAAAAATGAAATACTTCGGTTGATTTCACTGATTGTTTTGTACAAAAAATTATTTGACTGGGTTTCCCATAATGTAGGCACCACCACTTGTTAAATTTACTTCTTATAGATCAGGGTGGAGACCAAATGAAGGGTGAGGCCAAATGAAGTGCCTGGGGTACAAAATTTAAGGAGGCACTCACTCTCAGGGTCATGCACCTGTTGATTCCACACTTGAGCAACCCTGAGAGTGCTTCCTTAAATTTTGCACCCCGGTCTCTTCTCTTGTTTTACCCTAGGCTCTGTCTGCAGCCGGGGGCCAGATGGCATCATAATAGTTACCTAGTTAAGTTTGAGTATTCCAGTCCAAACCTGGGAGATTCCAATTCAGTACAGCTGGAGTGAGGTTTAGGTATCACTTAAGCTCCCTCAGGTAATCCACTGATGCTGGAGTACTTAGAAAACCACAATTAGAAGGTGACATTCCCTTAAATTTAGCATGACTAACTCTAAGTATAAATACTGGGTTCAATTCTGAGTTTTCTCCACATAAGAAGTACTTGCAGATCTGCTTCCCTATCAGTTAGTATTGTGTTCTGCTGCAATTAACATAAAATCCTATTAACAATGGCTTAAACGAGTAGGGGTTTGTTTAACTAGAATTCTGGAGATAGGTTACTACTAGTATTGGGCAGCAGAGAGCTAACATCAGGGTCAGCGTCTCTGATTCTGCTGGACTTTCCTGGGGCTTATTTGCCTCATGGCCCCCAAGTGGTTAAGAGAAGATTGCAATGAAGATGATTATATTTGAAAACAATGTAAGAGGAAAGTGCAGTGAAGGGAGGTTATTCGAATTGGAGAGAAGATATTTTCAAATTCTAGTTTCCAAGTGTGTGAGAAAATTTCACAAGGAGTGCTGTTGTCTATCTGCACTAAAGACCAGCAGAGAGGAAATAGTATTAACCTGGTCAAAGCTTTTGGGTTTGACACAAAGAAAGATTTCCTAGCTGCGGATTGTTACAAGCAAATGTGGTGTGGTGAGAATGGGGTTATGCAATCCTGTCATTTAAGTGCTGTAAAAATAGTATAGATTCTCATCTGTTTAGAATGTTTTAATGTCACTCTTTCTGAGGGCGAAGAGGTGGATAAAATAACTTGTCTATGTTTCTTCTTTGAAAATTTTCTATTGTATTTCTCCTCTCATTTCACATCTCAACTTAAAAGACAGAACTTCACATTAAAAATTCAAAGAAAACATAACCTTTGCCCACCTATCTGCTTGAATGGATAAAATATCTGACAGCTAGTAACAGTTTGAGATGTCACCGGCTCAAATGGTTTGGATCTCTAACAGGCTATTTTGAGCTTCTAGATGACAAGCATACTGCCAAGTAGAGAGAGCCATCCGAATTTGATTTGAATAGGTTCTTGTGTTTGCAATGTAAATGTTGTGCTCCAGGTTGATACACCACCATGTCTGAGCTCTGCTACACACACGCACGCACGCGCGTGCACACACACACACACACACACACACACAACTACACACACCCAGAATAGCTATTTTCATGCCATCCAAAAATAATACATGTTTAAATATAGCTACAATTAAAATGTGTTCTCCTCTGTGTATGAAAGTGTAATTGGCTATTGTCAGTAGGATATATGTCCTCTGAATTGTCTTTCGTAGGGCTGGTGATGGATTTACTCTGATCATACCTAACCTTATTATGAGTAACATGTACCAGTCTAACTGCTGGGGTTTCAATTCAGAGGGAAAAAAAAAAAAAGAGCCCATTGATGGAGCAAATCCACACTCAGCATTTGAATATCCCAAAAATTTAGGCATGTTGTTCCCAAACTTGGTTGTACATTAAAATTGGCATGGAAGCCATGGGCGTGGAAGCCAGGCAGCAGTTTTTAGGATTCCCTAGGTGATTCCAATGTGCAGCAAAGTTTGAGAACCACTGCCTTAGTCACCCTCATTATGGTATCTAAAATCCCTCATAGAAAGAATTTCTCTCAGGTCTCATGTCAAAAGTAGAGATAGGAATTAGGTAAATTTTCCTCCTTCCTGGGTATGGCAGATTAAATATTTACCCTACCTAATATCTCCATCATAAGAGGACCTCTCATAGTTTCTGACTACATGGCCAATCAGAATAGATTACTTTTTCCAGCCTCCCTTGCGGGAGAGCATGGCCTCGTATGTCTTAATTCTGGTTAGTTGGGCTAAGTAGAAGTGGTGCATGCATATTCCTTAAAGGGCAGGTATGCATTCTTCTCCCCCTCCATCTTCTTGCTAGTTTGAATGCAAACTTAATTAACAGAGCTCCACAGCCAATTGGACAATGAAATGGCTTGGAATACGGAAGTCATACAAAGCAAAGAAACAAGATAGAAGGGGCCCAGACTGAGTGACTATCTCTGGGCTTCTTTTTGTTATGGTTAAATTTATGGGGGTGGCGTTGATTAATAAACATTACATAGGATCCAAGTGTATAATTCTATATTACATCTTCTATGTGATGCATTATGTGTTCATTACCCAGAGTCAGTTCTCTTTTCATCCCCATATGTTTGTGTCCTTGTCCCTTATCCCCGATGCCCCTCCCCACTTACCCGCAGGTAACTACTAAACTATTGACAGTGTCCATGAGTTTTGTTTCTTTGTTGCTTTCAATTTTATGTTCCACATATGAGTGGAATCATGTAGTTCTTGGTTTTTATCTGTCTGGCTTATTTCACTTAGCATGATGATCTGCCCATTTTTTTAATTGAATTTTTTGTTTTTGTTTTTTACTTTCTATTTTGATTATTCATTTATTCTGTTCTTTAGATTTCACATATAAGTGAGATTATATGGTACTTGTCTTTCTCAGTCTGACTAATTTCACTTAGCCTGATACCTTCTAGTTCCATCCATGTTGTTGCAAAAGGTAAGATTTTGTTCTTCTTTATGGCCAAGTAATATTCCATTATGTAAATGTACCATAGCTTCTTTATCCAGTCATTTATTGATGGACATTTAGGTTGTTTCCATATTTAGGCTATTGTGAATATGTGGGCTTCCTAATGGATAAGAAAAATAAGCTTCTATCTTGTTTATGGCACTGTTTCTGTTCATTGCAGCTGAATTTAATTCCAATAAACTCAGTAGTTCTCAAATTAACTGCCAAGCTAATGAAGCATATTGAAGTAGGTGATTCTGATACCTAAGTCTGACAATAACTATGCAGATATCTGTAGGAGTTAGAGAGGATGCATGGTAAGGGTAAAAGTTATGAAAGTAATGATTGATTAGACTCATTTTAGAAAAGTGAAACTACTGAATAAAATATTTAGCAGTGTTGTGTAGTGGTTAAAGACTTTGGTTTGGTAAACAAACTCACCTAGATTTAAATCCTGAACTTGCCACTTACCAGCCACTAGTAACTTAACTTTTCTAAACCAGTTTCCTCATTTATAAAATGGTAACAGTACCTACTGCTGGTGGTATAATGAGAATTAAATGAGATAGTCTAAGACAATGCTTACATAGCAACTCCTACCCAGTAAAGGCTCAATAAATATTGGCTTGAAAAAAATGAGGGTAGAATTTATGATCTGGTTTTTGAATTACATTTTAGTCACTGACTATTCAGTTCTACTCTGTCCAGTTGGGTAGCCACTAACCACATATGTCACCACTGGACACTTACCAAGATGGCTAAAATATGGGGAAATTGGAACCTGTATACATTGCTGATAGCAATGTAAAATGTTGTACCCACTTTGGAAAAGAGTTTGGCAGTTCCTCAAAATGTTAAACATTGCATTATCACATGACCCCCAGCAATTTTCTTAGGTATAATCAAAAGAAATGAAAACATATATTCACAGAAAAATTTGTACATGAGTGGTCGTAGCACCATTATTCATAATAGTCAAAAAGTGCAAAAACCTCAATTGTCCATCCACTGAAAGGGTAAACAAAACATTCCATGCAATGTAATATTATCTGTCAGTGGAAAGGACATATTGATACATGCTACAACGTGGATGGACCTTGAAAACATTATCCTAAGTGAAAGAAGTCAGTCACAAAAAAAGTGCAATTCCACTTGTATGAAATGCCAGAATAAACAAATCCATAGAGATAGAAAGTAGGTAAGTGGTTGCCTAAGGCTGGGGGTAGGGACAGTGGGAATGATTGCTAATAGGTATGAGATTTCCTTGTAGAGTAATAAAATATTCTAAATTAGATAGTGGTGACAGTTGCACAACTCTGTGAATTTACTAAATAAAGACCATTGAATTGTACATTTTAAATGTTTGAATATTATGGTATGTGAATTATATCACAATAATGCTGTTAAGAACAAAACATGGCACCCACTGGGGGGAGGGGGAGAACAACTAGCTTTGTAGGAAAATACAGGAAATAATAACTTTATCAAGGCAACATCATATAATGTAATGAACATTGGCCAAGAGTTGAGACCTAGGTTGTAAGCCTACAGTCACTACTTACTAACAGTGAGGCCTAGGGCAATTCTCTTAACTTCTATCTTCAGCCTCTTCATTTATTAATGAATGAGGATTCCTTTTCTAATATTTGGTGATAATATTGTGTTTCCTGTTGACTTGATAGAGTAGCTGTTGCATCGGATTCTCAAGAGACTTGATGATTCAGACACGCAAAAGTTGCTACTGGCTTCAGCCCTATACTCTCCTTACTGGTAAAAATCTGATTAAGTAGCTGCAGGTTGCCAGGCCAATGAAACAGCCCTTCCTTAGCAGGAACTGCATAGTATGTTCCCCTAGGAATCCTGCAAAGAGAAAGGTGATCATTGCTCTGACTCAGTTTTGGTGGAAGAATTTGGTTCATGCTGTGTTCTTTCCTTGCAGATCAAAAGGGGTGAGAGGGAGAGAAATAAAGCACTCTTTAAGATAGCTCCGCTCAAAATTATATTTTTTTATACTGTATTAGGAACAAAATAAATAAATCTTATCAATCACAGACTCATCTCAAAAATAGTAATATAGATGTGGAAGGGGAAGGGACATTTATTCCAATCTTCTAATCTCACTGATAAATCAATGACTGGTTTACTCTAATTTAGTTAAATCACAAATGAATGTTGAAGGGATTAAATCTCAGCTTTTACCTGAAAGAATTACTTTAATCAAATAGAAAAGCAGTGTTTCTAAACTCTTGTTGAAAAGTTGGTATGCCTCCTGCCTCAGAACTTGGCTATCTTCCCTTCTCTAGGCTCACTTGGTTGGTGATATCATGCCCTCTCTTTTAACTCACACCTGATCCATCAGGAAATCCTGTTGACTTGACCTTCAAAATACATCCAGAGTCCAGCCACTTCTTCATTATCATTGCTACCATACTGGTCCAAGTCACCATCATTCCCCACCCCACCCCTGCCCCGCCCTGAATTCCTGCCACAACCTCCCAACTATTTTCTTGTTTCTGCCCAGTATACCAGGCAAAACAATGCTCTGAAAGGTAGGTCAGATCATGTCACAATTCTGCTCAAACCTCCAATGGCTTCCCATGAAAGCCAAAAATCTTATAGTGCCTCCAAGGCCCTATGTGATCTACCCACCTCCTCCTACCTGTTCTGCTCATTCTGCTCCTACCATGGAGGCTCTCCTTGCTAATCCTTGAGAAAGGTGGATGTACTCACCTCAGGGTCTGCTCTAACTGGTTCTTCTGCTCGAAATAATTTCCCGCAGGGGTAAATACTAAGATGTCTGCAGGTTTGTAGAACTTCGTTAAGAAATTACAAATTACAAAATTAGATGGGGTACCTGCAAGTTAGAAATCTTGAAATTTAAACTTCACTAGCTTTATAGTAAATCTACCTCTTTCCTTTTTCTCAGGTGTCTGTTTAGCTGACTCCCTCACCTCCTTCAAAGCTTTGCTCTTACCTTCTCAGTGAGGCCTGCTGTACCTCTCTGTACAATCACTTCTCTACTTATTTTTCCCCACAGAATTTATCTTTTAACATACTATGTAATTTATTTATTTATTATATTACAGCTCTTCCCCCACCATTTGGCTAGAATGTAAGCTTCAGGATACCCAGTCCCTAGGACAGTATTGGCATGGAGTAGGTGTTCAATAAACATTTATTAAAGGAATGAATTTCTATTTCTTCAATGACATTTTAAAAGCAATTAGAACTTCTAAGTCTGGCTTATGCTAGATCAGTGGTTCCCAACCTTTTTCCACTGGTATACCTGCTTTGAACCCATTTTTATAAATTGTACCCCTTGTTTTTGAAACAGCTGTTTTTAAATACTGACACATTTGTTCAGTGCTTATCTTAATATAAAATAGTGGAAATGAGGTAATAAGTTAGGAAAGAAAAATTACTACACTAAAAGTAGAAACCATAGATTTAATTTTATATTTGTAACAGTTAAATATTGATAATGATCAAGTATTTAACAAACTTTTAATTTATTATTAATAATATTTATTTTTGTTATCTGAAAAGTCTGTAAAAATTATTATGCATATCACTAGCTGATTGAAACATTGTTAGTGACATTGTTGAGCTTGCTTTGATGCACTTAGTTTCTTGAAATCAGGCTCAAAAAATGCAAGATACAGTCTTAAATCCAGACTTGCATTAAGCTTGCTGCAGTGCTTATTTTCTATGAAGGTGTGAGAAGAAAAATCTCTCTCTGCTAGTTCAGTATTAGTAAATGGTAAGAGATATGTGAGTGACTTCTCACATATCCCTCACTGACATCTACCCAAAAGGTAATAAGATGCTTTCTTTTAAAATCAGAATTTAAAGAAGAATTAGTTGAAAGTTTGATTAGCTAGTCTTTTTCATTGATTGATAGTTTAGCTTCTTTGAAGAATTCTTCATTGAAGGGATCTACAATCCTGTTTTCTTCTCCATGTTGAAGGAAGAACTTACAAAAGGACTTTAAGACAGCTTCCAGATAACTTACAATATTTTCTTTTATGTTTTGGGACAGGTACAAGTCATTCTCAGATAAGAAGTTGTACAGAGTTTCAAAAACTTCAGGCTTTCCTCTTTCATTTCAATACACAATTTCCAAAAGTCCAGTTTTTTAAATCAGTGACTCAATTTTGTCGGTTACTTTGAATATAGTGATTGAGCTATTTTGAAGTCCCAATTTGAGTTTGTTTATTTCTGGAAAATTTCTGATAAATATGCAAGACTTTGAAGTCAATAACTGTCCTGAAAATTGGAGCAGGAGGGTAACAATGGTCTTCAAAAAATACCTGGATTTCATGTCTAAGTTCAAACATCCATTTAAGTACTTTGCCATGAGATAGCCACCTTACCTCCATATGCAAAAGGAATGCACTGTGAATGCTGTTCATTTCTTCACAAGTGCTTTAAACAATCTGGAGTTCCATGGTTGTGACTTAATAAAATTTACAACTTTTACAGCCTCATCAAGAATATCATTCAGGGAGTTCCCTGGTGGTGTAGTGGTTCCCTGGTGGTGTAGTGGCTAAGACTTCGGTGCTGTTAATGCTGTGGCCTGGGTTTGATTCCCAGCCAGAGAACTACCCACATAACAAAATAATAATAATAATAATAATAATAATAATAATAATAATAATACAAATCTTTCAGTTCGCTAGGAAAAGGCTTTGGATGCAAGACTTTGTCTATGAATGCAGCAGAGACTCCATGGTACAGGGGGAGCTACTTCTTTAATTTGGCCATGTAGGCCCATAAAACAACCTGACATATGTTTGCCTTCACCAGTGCATACACCACAACAATTCAACCAACTAATGTCTTTTTCAATGAAATAACCATTGATTACATTAAAAATACCTCTGTCAATGGATAACAAAGCAACAGGTTTTCCTCGATTTCATTTCCTACCAAGTACCTCGTGATAGCGAGCAAAATAGATAAATCAGCAACATCTACATGTTCATCAACTTTGATGGAGAAGAATTTACTTTTTCTAATTCTATCTACTACTAGAACTTCAACATGGTCAGACATTTCCTGAATTTGTCGAGACATTGTATTGTTTGAAAAAGAGATAGTATTGATTTTACGGATACATTCTTCCCCAAACATGCAAAAAATGGTATCCTTAATACAAGGAGAAATTAAATCTTCACTATGATGTGGTTCTTTTTTTTTAACCACACTCAGCTATGCAATAAGGAATACGGTATGAAGCCTTAACTGCATTCTCACTGTCTTTCTTTCCTGACATCATGTATGAAGTAACTGTTGGATGATTTTCTAAGTGCCAAAAATAATATTTTTCTTTGTTTTTATACATAGGATGTTTATTTTTTAAATGCTGCATGAGTAGAGAGGGTTTCATACAACCATTGGATAATATTTCCCCACACACAGCACACAAAGGCTCAGGACAGCCATCATCCCCTACACATGAAAACCCATGTTTAATATGCTCTTCAGAGTATTTCCTTTCCTTCTGTGTAGTATCTGAGGCTGCACCTTTTTACTCTCTCCTGGTTTGGGTGTACTTGTAGCTGCAGACACATGTTGAAAAGTATAATACCTGGCAATGGGTTATAATCGACATCAAGTTTTGGTTTTCTAACCATTCCAGTTTTCAACCACTGATCCATAACTGACACACTGAAAAATCACTGACAATAATAACTGAAACTATGTTAAACATTAAATAAAAATACTACTTGAAGAGAATCATGATTAAAGACAACACACTTAGTTTTACTCAGTCATTAACTAAACTGATCAATAGTCTGGCTATGGATGTATTTATATGTTTGGGGAAGTTCTAGAAATGTCACAAATGGATTGTTCTGAAGCTGTGGGAAATGATTGGTAGAAGAGCGGTTTGGAGGAAGGGTTCATAGCCACGCCCTCACCAAACACCATCTGCTAATGTGATCTAATTTTGAAGTGTCTCCATTAACGGTGATTCAAACTTAACACTTATTGTTTCATAACTAACATTTTGCATTTTTTTACTTTACTTGTTTTATCACCATTACTGATTATTTTTCGAATACCCCTGAATGGCCTGGCACATAACCCTGTGGGTACACATACCACTGCTTGGGAACCATAAGGCTAGAGGATCAGTTAGTTAGGCTTCATCTTGAAGGTTAAATAATCATTAAAAGCCATCATTGCTACATTCATTCAGTATCTAGCATGTGCCGAGCTCTCTTTTACATTCTCTTGATAATCCCATTAGGTAGATACTATTATTATTCCCATTTTACGGATGAGAGAACCTAACTTAAATATATTACCTATAGTCACATAGCTCAGAATAACCAAATGAAATTAAACCCAGGTTCTTATTCCAAAGCCTGTGTGATCTTTCCATTTTGCTGGTCACAAATGACATTAATACCCCGGGTTTTTTTCTGGCATGGATAAAGGAGGCAGTAGAAAAACTTCATGAATTTGAGATTAATACATACTTGTTTTGTGACCCTGGGCAAGTTTCTTTACCTCTGAGTTGGTTTTCTTATCTGTAAAATGGGCATCACAGTGCCTCATTTGAAGGAAAGACAAGCAAAGTAAAGGAGATAGTGTCTAATATTGAGGCTTTAATAAGCATTGGATAAATAGCCTGTTTAAAGGATTTGAAAGAGCTTATAATTAAATACACAGATTCATAAATAGAATTCAGATGAGGCTGGGAGCCAGTTGCTATGGGGAAGTGAGTGGCAGGGCTTTTCTGGAACCAAGCATACAGAGACTGGGCTCAAGGAAACAATGTAGGAGTGGGCCAGAGAAGACCAGTGTTGCAAACCACATGGGAATGAAAGAGACACTCTTCTGAAGTTACATTTTGTCCTTGCCTCCCACAAGTTGGCTTGCTCATATCTTTCAGTAAAACCCTAGAGTAGGTCTTTTCTCAACACTTCACTGAACAAGTGTCACAGGATACCTGAAGTTTCCTGAAATTGAGTCATCCCACACAATTTCAAATATTTAAAGTGCTAAAAGGAAGAAAAACTCCAACTTGTAATATTTCTGCCAGGCGTCTTTAAGAACAATACATGAGGAAAGCCAATCTGGCAGTGTTAGGCCTGGAGGAGGTTGAGCCAAAGGCTACCAGGTCCCCTAGGTGAAGGAGTGACAGGCTAGTACCTACAAGACTCCAGTTCATTCCAGAGAGGGCCTACAGCTTGCCTCATGCACCCTGGAGGGGCCCACGTCCTACACAGACCCTGCAAGGGGCAGGCAGCATTGATTTGTGTGATTTTATTTTCTTCTTAATGCTTCCTGGGGACATTTTGGATATTCTTTAAATAAATACTTTAATCTTTTGAAAGACCAATTAGCATATAATAAAATATTATTTAAAAATGTAAATACCTATAAACAATTAAAAATATGTATTTTATAAAAACTGTGTCCATGTATCTAATATATGTGACATTCTTAGCTTTTTTATCTCATACTAAAGGTTCTGATATTGAGGAAGGTCAGACAATAAAATATATAAGACAGGTGTCAGGATTAAATAGCAACTTAAAAAAGGTAGAATTTTGTTTTTCTTTTATTAAAAAAAAAAAATCTATAGGTAGTCAGTCCAGGGGTAACCTAGTGCTCCATGATCATCATGAGCTAGAACTTTCAGGTTTCTGCATCTGCCATCCTTGATGGCCGCAGGAGCTCACCATGTGATAAAAAGGAAGTTGGAAGGTGTGCCCTTTCCTTTTAAGGAGACTTCCTGTAATCTCTACAGTCACCGCTTGTCTGCTTACATCTGAGTGGCCAGAACTTAGTCATGTGATCACACCTAGTTGCAAGGGAAGCTGGGAAATGTAATCTGTTATTATAGCTGGATGTCTTGTGCCCAGAGGAAAATCAGGTTTTGTTGTAAGGAAGGGTAGGACTGATTTTGGAGGGCAATATTATTGCTTCACAGACTCACAATCTGCCTCCACTTCTTTTCTAACTGTAAACTGGGATGACTGACTGAATACAGCTGGTGGTCTGAATCCTAGATAAGAATGCCTATTTATATAAACTATCATATTTAATCTTCACAGTCAATATAATGCCTCCACAGGTTCGGAGTCAATAGACATCTAAAATTATGAAACAAAGTGAAATAATGGTAACAGCTCAAGATGTGTTCAAAATCTGACTCACTTTCAACTGTGTAATCTCTGCTGACCTTTGATATTAGGTGAATAAAACCCCAAAAAAGTATTTAAAAATTTTTGTGTTTTGAGGTAGTGATTTATTTGTGTAAATTATTTAGTAGCGAGTTTAAAAACAAAATCACTGTGCTTTTTTTATACATATGATTTTTTAGAGTTAATTGAATTTTTAAGTATAATCTTTTAGATAAAGAATTTCTTAAGCTCTAAGATTTCATTTGTGAGATTTATAACTCTGCATTTTTAAGTGTTTGAGGTGTTTAAGAAAATAAAGTATAGTAAACTCATAATTGTGGTTTGAAACTCTAAACAAGTATGTTTAAGTATGTAAGTAGTATTGGCCATTTAGAAAATTCTCATTCATTAAACATGAATGAACTGCACATTAACCAAGGAATGAGTAGAAGGTGTTTCATTCGATTTATAAAATGATTTTGATTTTATGCTAATACATAATAGCATGAAAATGCAATATAAAAATATCTGTTTTGTGCTTAAATGGTTTAAAAACAGCAGGTTTAAAAATAAAAACTTCTAACATAATGGATATCAATAAATATCCAAGTAATTGGGAGTGCTTATTGCACACACGAAAGCTCTTTCTGTCATTAAAAATCCACCAACAGGTATTATTTACCCCATTTTACAGATGACAAAAATAAGGCTCAAGAGTAATTAAATAATTTGCCTCACGTCTCACAGTGAGTCATGCAGCTGGCATTGGAATTGAACTACCCACCGCCTCTCAGATAAGGCTGGAGTTCTGTTTCTAGGAGAGAGCTCCAGGCCCTCCTGGCTCAGTAGCAGCTAGGAAATTGAGATTTAGATAAACTGTCTTTCACTCCAACTAGAATTGAGGTTCCCTGGCTAAACATCTCTGCAGTGAGAGCTTCCGGAACTCCTCACATGAATAGAAAGAGATGCCATATTTTTTATTTTTTAAATTAATTTGTTTTAATTTAAAAATTAATATATACAAACAAAAAATTCATGAACATTTAGAAAATACAGGAGTCTGTGAAAAGTAAGTCTTCTAACTTTCCTCGCTTCAGACTCCCTGTAGCCTCTCTGCAGAGGCAGCCATTATAGCTCATTTCTTATGCATTTTTCCAGAAATATTTTATACATGTGCTAACACATTTGTAGCATATATACATTCTTCCCCCATTAAACTTTTCATTGTATATGCTCACACTGAATTTTTCTTTTTGCCACGTGTATATATTACTTTTTCAAAAACAAATAGGTAATTTCGCCCAGTGCATTCAGGTGGGTAGGAAAACATCTTTAGAACGGTAATCAGAGAATGAGTGGAATGTCTTCCATTTGACTTATAAAAAACAATATGATCTAACATATAATAGCATAAAAATACAATATAAAAATATCCTCTTTCTTTCCCCTTTGCCTTTTTAAAAAGGTTGATACAGAATGCTGGTTAACAGTATAGAGCGATATATATGCTCGCACACTTTTGGTGAGAGTGCGAATTGGTTTAAATCTTCCTAGAAAGTGGTCTGGAAACTCTGTGTCAAGAGATTAAAAAGTGCTCATGCTTTTTGTTCCGGTGATGTTACCAGTGAGAATCCATCCTAAGGAAATAAACCGAGTCGGGAGAATAGTTTTTCGTATAAAGATGGTTGGCACAAATTATTTACTGTAGTAAACAGTTTAGAACAACCTAAGTGTCTTACCTTAAAGTAATGTTAAAAAAAGTATGATTTATTCATATGAAGATAAGGTATAAAGCAGCCATTAAGAATATTTTTAAGAATTTTTCATGACAGAAAACGTGATTATGAAATAATGATAAGACTAGAGAATAGTATAAAAAGTATAATCTCAACTCTGTAAAACTATTCATACACAAAAATGTTCACGAAAAGAGTCTGCTAACGTATTGATCACAGTTATCTGCAGTAGGTGATTTTATTTTCTTTTATATTGGCTTCTATTTTTTCTTAAAAATACCTTACAAATGTTATTGTGAAAGAAACATCCTAAGGGTAAGGTGACTCATCAGATATGCCTGACCTTAGGATTTCAGATTACTGGTGTTACTGTTCCAGAAGCATACTACCTTGCAAATTTTCTGTACACGTGGGTTTTGTCTCCAAAAACCATAAGCCATGACATTTTGAAAGAAAATGTAACATTGTAATGTTGGAATATATTAGAGGTTTTGTTAGAAATTAAAGTGTGGCTCTGCTATACTTCTGTTGTTAAAGTTCAGACTTTTAAATATGAGATTCAAGACCCTTAAGATTTCACCGTCCACTACGGTAGCCACCAGCCACTTGTGGCCACTGAGCACGTGAACTGTCTCCAGTCCTAACACCTGAGTACTGCAAATGTAAAATACACCCCAGATTTTGAGGACTTTGAATAAAAAAAGAATATAAGATATATTGTTTAGTAGTTTTTATATTGATTACATGTTGAAGTAACATGTATATGTAAATTAAATAAAATGTCTATTAAAATGAATTTTACCTGTTTCTTTTCTTGAAGAGTAATTGATCTCACTACTATTACCCATTTCTTTTTACTTTCTCAGTGTGGTTACTAGAAAATCAAGTTCCATTTATTGCTCACATTATGTTTCTATTGGACAGAGCTGCTTTAAAATCTGTTCTCAATCTAGCCGCATATCCTGCCTCATGTTTGCACATGAATAAACAATATAGGCCCCTCCCTCATTCCTGTTGTACTGTAAAATGCATTTCCTGCTGCACTTTGCTGCTGTTGTTTCCTTTCTCTACTTTAATTCATGTTTAAATTCTATTGATCCTCAGGCCCAACTAAAAGGTTGTCATATGATGATGCTTTCTGCATTAGTAGGGATTCTGTTCAGCTGCATGCAATAGAAACCGCAGTTAGATACCTCCAACAGATAGTTCTCTTTCTCGTGTATCCAGAGGTGGACAGCCCAGGACTGGTGCCACAACTCCCTGACATCATCCACTTCAGGTTCCTTCTGCCTTTCCATTGCATCATCCGTGTCGTGGGGCTTCTCTAGTCATGGTCACTTCATAGTCACAAGACAGCTGATCCACCTCCAGGCATAAATCTACATTCCAGGGTAAGGAGAAGAAAAAAAGTAATAAGGAAGAAAGGAGACATCGACAATAAGAAAGCAAACTTTTCTAGAAATCTTCAGCAGACTTTCACTTTTATCTTATTGGCCAGTATTGAGTCAAATAGATATCCCATTTTGCAAGACAGAGAGAAAAACATAGTTTTTTAGGTTTTTCTGTTGTTCTCATTTTTCATGTTGGCTTTGGTTTTGGTTTTTTTGCTGGACACATTGCTGCAAGGGTATGTTAGTAAGGAAAAGGAGATTCTAGTAGTGCCTGCCCGCATCTTTGATTTTACTGGTCAAAATTCATCTCCCTGGATGGTGCTGGATACACAGTGAAAGTTTGTACTATTTTTACTTCCCCCTTCCCAGCCTCTGGAGGAACCATGTTTCCCCCTGTCAACATAGGTTTTCTTCAAGCAAAGAATACAATACGTTATCACGTTTTGTATTTTCTTAATTGCCACTGTATTCCAGTATTGCATCTGGGTCCTTTTCATTCATTGTTCACAATGGCTAGAGTCTCAGAACTTTGAAGGGGCCTGGATATTTGCAATCTGAAAAAAAAAATGTATTGGCCTCTAAATACACAAAGAAAGTGGTAATATAAAAAAATCATTAAATATTTAGTTAAATGTCTGTGAAATATATAGTTATGTTCAATGCATTAATTGTTAAATTTAGTATTCATAAAAATCTTATTCTGTTTGAAATATACAAAGGGTAAAAAAATGTACACACATTTTAAGAAAGGAAAAAACTATTAAAATTGTAGTACACAATATATACCGATAACAAAAGATGAATAAAGTCACATTTGACTTCTGCAGTTACAAGAGGTGCTCAGAGTGGTTTCCACCAGCATCCACACACTTGTGCTTACAGCGACCACTCCTTTACAGTACTCTCCCAGTTACAGTAATCCCCTCTTATCGGCCAGGCAATATGCTCGAAGACCCCCAGTGCATGCCTGAAACCACACATAGTACCAAAGCCTGAATACGCATGTATTGATTTTCTTTCCTGCACATACACACCTCTGATAAAGTTTAATTTATAAATTAGGCACAGCAAGAGATTAACAACAACTAATAATAAAATAGAACAATTATAACTATACTGTAATAAAAGTTAGGCCAATGTGGTCACTCTCAAAATACCTTATTGTACGATGGAGCCGATCCTTGAATAACGTCATTTTATTCAACATTGTTTCATTATAATGTTGATGAGAAAAAAAAAAATTTGGTTCCTGGCCGGAACCACTGTCTGCGTGGAGTTTGCACTTTCTCCCCGGATCTATGTAGGTTTTCTCTGGGCATTCCACTTTCCTCTTATATTCCAAAGATGTGCAGATGAGGTGAATTGGCATGTCTAAATTGTCCCAGTCTGGGTGCGTGTGTATATAATGAAATATTATATATGACCTTTATTCATCTATCGATGGACACATAGGTTGCTTCCATTATTATAAATATGCTGAATAAACATAGAGGTGCATATATTTTGAATTAGTGTTTCTGTTTTCTTCAGATAAATACCCAGAAGTGGAATTGCTGGATCATTTGGCAGCTCTGTTTTTAATTGTTGAGGAACCTCCATACTGTTTTCCATAGTGGCTGAACCAATTTATAATCCTACCAGCAGTGTGTGAGATTTCCCTCTTCCCCACATCCTCGCCAGCACTTATTATTTGTTGGTTTTTTTATGACAGTCATTCTGAAAGACGTGAGGTTATAGCTCAATGAGGTTTTGATTTGTATTTCTGTTTTGTGTCTTTTTATTTAGAAGTTTGGTGATGTTTTGTGACCAAAAACGTGCTGTAGGAACTTAACTCTTATTTATATCAATTAGCCTATGGGAAAATTGGTTTCATTATATGTTGTTTTGGTCGAAGTAGCAGTTTTTAAGAACCTATCGATGATGTGAGGACTTACTGTATTCAGCTTTTCACTTAAGGGAAATGCTTTCAGGCTTCTCTTTGGCATATCTGAATTGGCAACATTACTACTCTTGCACTGTGGGGCCATTATTAAGGGTAACGTGAACACAACTACTGAGATACCACAACAGTAGATCTGATAATGAGACTGTTACTAAGTGACTAGTGGGTGGGGAGCATATACAGCATGGAGATTTTGGACAAAAGGATGATTCACAAGACAGAACAGAATGATCTAAGTTTATCACCCCACTCAGTAGAATGTGCAATTTAAAACTTATGAAGTGTTTATTTCTGAAATTTTCCATTTAATGTTTTCAGACTATAGTTGACTGTGGATAACTGACACCACAGAGAGTGAAACTGTGGATAATGGGGGACTGCTGTACCTGTAATTCCAAGTATGTGACTAAGTTGGGAATGGAGAGGTCTAAGCCATTCGGGCCAATGAAATATGAATGGACGTGTACTGGCCTTCTTTCCCCACCCCTTCCCGTTGTAAATAAGGTAGGATTTTACCCTTATTGCTGCTGGTAGCCATCTATCTCACCACCATAAGGAGACCTAGCCTTAAGACAAAGTTCATACTTGTGATATGCAGAGCAAAGAGACAAAAAATGATCCAGGCCCTTGAAAACAGTGTGACTCCACTAAATCAAGAGCCCTGAAGTCTGACCTACCTGTAGACTTCCAGTTGTGAAGCTGTGTTCTCTTTACTGACAACCTCATGAAAAATAAATGACATTTATGAGGTTTAAGAATCATGCAGCTCTCATAATCTTATCCCCTAATTTATTTGAAGGACAGTGAGGCTCATGGATTCAAGTAACTTATTTAGAGTTTGCTGTATTAGTTTGCTAGGACTGATATAATAAAATACCACAGACGGTGGCTTCAACCACAGAACCTTATCTTCTCACAGTTCTGGAGGCTGAAAATTCAAAATCAAGGTGTTGGCAAGTTTGGTTTCTGCTGAAGCCTCTCTCCTTGACTTGCATACAGCCTCCTTCTTGTGGTGGTCTTACGTGGTATTTCCTCTGTATGCCTCTTGTGTGTCTGTATGTGTTCACATTTCCTTTTTTTGTAAGGATACCAGAGTGGGTTAGGGCTCACCTTAAATGCTTCATTTTAACTAAATCACCTCTTGAAAGGCCTTATATTTCAAGACAGTCCCATTCTGAGGTATGGGAGTTGGTGCTTCAACATATGATTTGGGGGAGGGGGACAGTTCATTCCATAACAGTCGCCCTGGGCTTCCTTACCACAGTGCTGGAGGTCAGACAAGGACATCACATTTCCTGACTTTCAGCTGTGCTTTCTTAGCGAAACGAAAGGAACGGTAAATTTCTGGGTAATACCTGTATGAATGATGATGAAAAGTTTTAGAAAGAATTAAGGTAGCATTTAGAAGCAGTTGGAAGTACAGGTCCATCCGCAGTAAAGCTGGAAGGAATATGAAAGCTCCTAAAAGCCCACCTGAGCTGTCAACTCTAGAACCCAATTATACAGAGAGGGTATTTTTATTCTGTGACCCAGACACGTGGAACACAGCCAAATTATTTAGTAATAGAGAATTGGTTGGGTAAATTATGATATAGCCATCCACTTAGAATACTATGCAGCCTTAAAAATTATGAAGTAAATATCTATCATTTAAAATGAAAAGATAAGCACAATAAAATGTTAACAATAAAAAAATAGATCACATAGCTATATGGTATGTTCTGGTTTAAAAACATACCTTTATGAACACAATTGCTGGCAAGATACACAGAAAACTATTAGTATTAGGCACTTGGACTATGAAAAATATTTTTTCCTCTTTGATTATTTTTTTCCTAAGAAATTTTAAGTAAATCTGGAAAGTTTGTGTATCAAATACTGAGCAAGTTCTCCATATCCAGAGGTCAGATATGGGGACGTTTTTGTTTTTTGGCTGAAGGAGCCAACGTCAGTCAGCAGCAAAGTAAGCAAACTTTGGGCACAAAAAGAGCAAACTATCTACTGTCCTGGTGGCTCCCCTTAATTCAACACAAAATTCTCACCTCAGCAGGAATCATTCCTGCTGTAATTAGGGGCTTGGCACCATACCTGCCCCCTGCCTTTAGCGTTGTGTCAGGAAAGCTTTTTCTTTCTCCTCTCCCAGCCATTGTGGTGAGCAAAGGCTGTCCTCCTGTTGCCCGTTTTGAAGGCCGAGGCCATGAGCTGCCTGAGAATGGAGAGCCCAGCTTTGGAACACGAGCGTGAGTGGTACGGAGCCAAGACATCTGCGCACGGAGCCTGCAGGACTATAATATTAAGCACACGCAGGCCTGTCCCAGCCAGGCTCACTCCTCCACATCCTGGTGGAATGATTAGTCTCCAGTAGCGAGTCATGTGAGTTGTTTGGAAATATCTGTTTTCCTTGCCTGATTGCCACTCTGATCACATACACTTGCTCTGGCACTAGCCTTAGAGTTGTCACATGATCAGCACATTGCAGTGTACCAAGCATTCACCCACACCTTCCATTCTGAGTAAAAGAACCCAGAAGAGCTAGGTCCAGCCTAATTTCAGGCACTGACCAGGTATGCAAAGAACAGCCCGTGTTTGGCTTATGGTATGAAGCTTGCTGGAATTGTTTAATGATCATTTCCCTCTAACTTTGCCTCCTGGAATTTTCCTCTTGGAAAACTGAGGCTAGAAAGTGAGTCAATACATTCTCGGTGTGGTAGAAGAGTGGTACCAGAATGGATCTGAGGTTTCATCAGCCCTCCTGATCCCTTCTTTAGACTCAGAGCCTACTTACTCACCAAAATGAGTCTGAAGAGAGAGGTGGCCCGAGTAAGGAGTGTGATTGGAAACTGGACAGGAGAGCTGCTGGCTCTTGTGTATTTTTTACCTGTTGCTTTAGGATAAGCAGGAACCCTCAAAAGCAAAAATATGTGGCTATTTTTTTCTTGGACCTTGGGAAACCAAATGAGATAAAATAGCAGAGTAATACCAATGAAACTCTCTCTGAAGGACTAATTGATACTAATTGCAGATTCCAGGAACATCCTATTTGATTTTCAGTACCTTCAGTGTTGCCATTTTTGCTTACAAAGAACTGAGATAAATGGAGGCAATAAAACTGATTAAGTAATTCTTATGTGGAAAAAGTCTGAGTTCTCATATGCTTTCATATGTTTTGGTCTCATGATTATCAATATAATCATGATACTAGTATCTTGTTTCCATAAGTGAACATTACAATTTATTTTTGTTACCAATTAGCAATTGTAACTGCCAGATCAGTAGTGTAGAAATTCAGTACTGATTTGCCCTAAGACAACTTTACTTTTATTGTTCAACAGCATGGTGAGTAGTAAAGAAAAGATTGCCTGAAATATAATTACGCAAATGGAAGCCATTGCTAGATGATTCAAATGGATTCTTTGTAGGAAAATAAATCTGTCATCATCTATAGCAAATATTTACTTAATTTCCAGTCTCCTACTTGGCTAGGAACTTCACAGAATGGAGATCAAGCGATCGAAAAAAATTTGTTAAGTGACAGCTCTGGGTGGGATATCATTTTGATCACCTCCTATTTACCCCACCATTTAAGGTGGGATTTTGCACCCTAAATCATATAAAAATGGCCAATCATACTACACCTGACACTGGACAGTTGAGATTGAAGCAATGTATCAGTCACGTATGCTTACAGCCTGTGGGAGGACATCACACACCATAGAGGCTCACCGGCATCTAGCAGTTGCGTGGACAAGCAGGGGCTGTGGGCGGGAGGCTTTGTAGAAACCAGAGGTAGGGTGACCCCTAGTTCCCATGGGAGGGTGTGAACAAGCCAGTGCCATGGGAAGGGACTGGCTTGTTTGAATAATTTTGTAGGCTGGCAGGGAAGTAATATCCATTAGGTTGAGGACTAGGTGAACTGTAACTGGTCTGGCTAATAGGGGAACCAGTCAAGTGGGGACCCTTTCCCACTGGGTGGGAGTATCTGGCCAAAGCAGGAGAGAGTTCATGGTTAGGCCTGTTGGGCCCTGTTAGGCTCAAATATGTCAAGACAGCACATTATAGATACGGAAGAATAAGACCTATTCCTGACTGCCGAAGAGCTGGAATTTTCTGGACTGGGCTGGGAGTGGGGGTTTGGGCATGGGAATGTCAAACTATATATTAAAAATTATTCTGACCATAAGCACAGCAGGACTTTGGAGCACAAACAAGAAATTGGATACAGTAACTGGGACAGATAGATTTCATAAAAAATACGGTGCTTGGCTGGAACCTCAAGGTGGGTAGGATGCTTGATTAGGTGGAGACATTTAGGAGAACATTTCAAATTAGGAAGGAGATGAGAAAGTTTTTGCTTCTGTTTAAAGAACATTGAGTTCATTTATTCAGCATATATTGATTGAGGGCCTGTTCGGGGCACAAGTATTTCAGGGTAGAGGGTGGAAAAGAAGTGGGCCTTGCCTTTCAGTCTGGTCCGAGCTGAGGGTGAACTATGGGGCAGTGGTATCCCAGGAGGGCATGTGTCTGGGGCCTGCCATTCACTGAGGGCCTCAAATGTGGACTTCGGACACACTTTCCAATGGTAAAACAGTCACAGAAATACACCAATGGGAGATGTTCATTATGTAATTTTAATTGTTGTAAACACTTAAAATATACTACAATTTCACTATCGTTTTTAGCATTTATTTTTTAATACCAGGACCTTATTAAAATGGAAGTAGCCCCAGTGTCCCTCAACTTCAGGGAGGCCCTGCTAGCTAGATTGCCCCCCGTGGCCCCCATCCCACCACAGTCCGGTTGGCTCTTCAGGGCTCTGCTCTGGACGCCCTCCTCTTTGTCCACGCTGAGCATTCCCATCTCAGCGCCTCTGGAGAACTCCAGGCTTGTTCTTTCCTGTGGAGCAGTTGGTACTTAATGCTCCAGCCAACTGGGCTACCCAGCATGTACGGGCAGGCACAAAAAGCAAAAAAGCCTCTAAATTAATGAAGGGAGCTCTATGTTCTTTCCAGTACAGGGCAGTCATTTTCAGGTTGTTCAGTACGGGTGCGTAGCCCCTAAGATATTTATCGGAGGCTTATTTTACCTCCTGTGCTTGGCAATGAAAGCACATAGATGCATACCAATACGTCCTCAGGTTTGTTCTAATTTTATATCCCAAATATGCTCTGAGAAAAAAGGTAAAGGAGTATTCTTTGGCTCCAGGAAATTCATTATGACTTAACTTTCTCTTCCTTGATGAATATGTGCTATGTGTATTCATTTGGGACACACCGAGTAGTTTAGGTGGTAAGATATAAAGAGAAAGAAATCTCACCATAGTTTCAGGAATCAACAACAACAAAAAAATTAAAAAGAGAAGAAAAAAACCGAACATGGATGCCATTATCCCAACAAAGTTCAAAAGCTACAATATAAAAATGGCTAAAATTCTCATGGCAAGACATTAACTTGTCCCAAAATAAATGGCTGTACAGATAAGCCCAACGAGTTCCTGCACAATCAAATTAATAGTTTAGTTGGTGGGGTTCAGGGTAGGGGTAGATGTACACAAACATCACATTAGCCCTTCTCAGAATTGTTTGCAGATTTTTAAAGACAACTGTACTATCTTCATGATGACCCCATGGGTAATGATGTTCCCAGATCTGGACATCAGGAAATCTTTAAGTATGTACTACATCATTTAGAGGGAAGCCCCCCTGGCCCTAAGTATGATTATGAGTTCAGTTGACACCTTCATAGGAAAACAAAATACCCGAAGTCTGTTAAAGGGTCACTAAAGCATATAATGTCCTGGAACAGGAAATCACTGTACTGTACTTTCTTGCAGGAGTTGGAACATTTCAAATGTGTTCTTTCAGACTAGAGATCATTTGGGAAATGAGTGCATAAGAATCATAAGACAGACAAATCACCACTCACATCCTGAAGAAATTCTGACTTCATCTTTGGACTGTGGTTTTCTCTGGAACCCTGAGTTGCTTTTGAACCATAATGCATGCTTAAAACCGACTAAAGAGGCTCTCATATGTGGCTTGGGGAGATATAAATATGAGATTAGAGGACACTAGACACTGAAGAAATATGGGAATTGCTAAAACACTAGTTTCTGCCCTGGATCTATTAGTGCTCCTGATCGGCTCGGTGAGTTTTGGGCCAGGGAAATCTTTGCACCTTGGCTCACTCCACCCAGGGCCAGGGAGATCTTTGCACCTTGGCTCACTCTCACCCATAAAAACGTACTGTTGGGAATCTGAGGTAGCTACATGGACACTAATTACGTGAACAAATGCACATATAGCTTCATTTTGTTTTACATTCAAGCTGCCTTATCAGCTAACTTCACTGCTGCACATTGTTTGTAGGGGTCACCTTGGGGCCAGGAGTAGGGGGAAGTGAGGCACTCACCTCAGCACTGACTTGAAGAGAGTGCCAAAGAGCTCAGCAATTGAGGTAAGTGATATTTTAATGCAACATTTTAAAAACCAAATTGACAAACCACGGCTCACAGGCCAGCTGCCAATTATTGTAAATAAAGTCTTACTGGAACCAGAGCCAGGATTTGGGCAAGGTGAGTGAGGCAGGATCATGCAAGTGCAGCCTCAGATCCTGTCTGCAGTTATATTTTTATTGTTTGTCATTTTTGGCTTTTTTTTTGCATTAATTTGGATTTTTGATAATTATTCTATTTTCTAAATTGCCTTCCAGCCTTCCTCCCACTCGCATCAATCTCAGTAGTGACCAACTGGTGTCTAGTGCCCAAAGCCGGGCCCTCACCATCAGTGCTGTCTTTCCTCTTAGGGGTGTAATCAAGCTCACACCATGTTCCCCTATTGTCCTGTCTTCCCCACCTCACAGCTAGCTTAATCCCACCACAGGTGGTCGTTTTCTTGTGTCCGTACATCCGCAGTTATTTTTCAATGTCTTTCTTTCTTCCTCTCTTCAAATTATCAGGATGAATTTTTACTTAGGATAGTAAAAAGAAAACAGATTTGGGAGTGAAAGAAAGCATTGTAAAAGGCCTGCATCTGTAGAGCAACTTTGGGCAAGCTCCTTAGCTTGGAGGGAGCCGCTGTCTTCATTGTCAAGTAGGTGAGTCTTTAGCTTTCCTTCCAGCCTTACCACCTTTGGATCCGAAGTTGTATTACCTGAACTGCTAAAGGTCTTGAGAGTAGCTGAAGGTTCAGGTAATCCCTTTGTAAATTAAGTATTGTTATATTATGTATGTCCACTAACACTCACACACATCATTTGCTAAAAAAATCCATTTGTTTTAAATCCAAATATCTTATTTATTTAATGGCCTGTACGTGGCTACTTTAGTGTGTCTGATGGAAAACACAGCACCACCATACCGGAAGAAGTGTTCATCTTAAAAAAGCCCATTATCCTGTGTGTATGTATTTAAAATACATAAGCAGATACACTTTAAATAGTTTTTTAATTAAAAATGTTTATTGAATAAGTAGAAACAGCTGAAAACAATTATAAAAATTAAAGGACCTGCAGCTCTAATTCAGATACATTAAAAATCATCTATGTTCAATGCAGTTTTTAAAAAAAATGCTTATCTTTAAGTCAGCAATACTTAATTTTAATATGGAAAAGTCCTTGAATTTTGACAGCATGCCTGAGTAAGAATGTGCAAATTACACACAATCCCCATGGAAATAACCTTTTGACCCTTCATTTTATTTAGGTCAGCTTGTTGGGCAGTGACCACCTCTTCCTCCTCTATGCAAATACTGTGAAGGGAAGAAGAAAGCATGCAACCATGATGAGAGTTGAGGGTGGAGGAGTGTGAGAAGCCGAGAAGGGCAGTGACCAGGAAGGCCTGCCCTGGGGAGCCGAAGGTTTCTGAACCCACGGTGGCTCAGCTGCCCCAGAAAAACCATTTTTAAATTGCATGCCTGGTATGACAGGGTGGGTCCAGGAAGCTACAATTAACACGTCCTCCCCCAACTTCATGGGTGGACAGTTTATACAAAGTGTGCACTGATCAGGTTGATGGAAATATGATCAGATTTTTCTCAGTTGAGGACTATTTGAAGTCATCTGTTCCTGCTTTCCTTTGGCCCCAGCTCTAGGCCCCGCCCTTACTACAGAATGACGCTGCATGCGCGAGCTTTCACCACTCCGGTCTGATTACATGGCTTCTGCGGGAGTCCCCTGAGCTTACTGGATGAAGGATAAAGCCTTCAGCTTGACATGCAAGCCCTGTTGTGAGCTGGTCCCTGCTGTCGGCTCTGGCTGCATATCCTACCGGGCATATCACAGCTCGACAGTCTTCGACCTACGTACTTTTCAGTTCATTTTATTTTTTATTGAGGTGCTAATCACCAATGTACAACCTTATGGCTTTAATACATTTTTGTACCTGTGTGTAACCACACTCAGATCAATACATAAAGCATTTTTCTCACTTCCTAAATTTCCCTTGTGTCCCTTCAAAGTCTATACACATCCCACCCACCATCCCAGGTTTTATCTGTTCTTAAACTTTACATGACTGCAACTGTGCAATATGTATTATTTTGTCTGTGTCCTTTCAACGTAAATGCTTGTGAAATTTACACATGCTATAACATATATTTAGTTCATTTTTTCTTGCTGAGTAGCATTCCAATATATGAATATATCACAATTTACATATCCATTCTCTTGCTTCTTCTTCATATTTCTCTTATGACACTTAGTACAGTAGAAAGTTTGAATGAAAAGGCACCCAGAGGCCTAGCCACTGCCTGGGAGGTGGACTCCCTCCTGGTGGACTGTCTGACCCCAAGTCTGGTAGCCAGCAGCCTGAAGTGTGAGATTAGGCGCAGGGACCCAGAGCAACCATGTTCTCAGAACTCTGTAAGAAAGTCAGCCATCATTTGTTTATTTATAATGAGAAATACAACTGTCATATAATATAGTCAAATGAATACATTTCATATATTTTAAAAATGGTTCTGTAATATTTATGTAGCAATTCTTCCAAGGAACGATGAATCTTTTAAATAATGAGTTGCCACAGCATTCTCGTAAATAGACTGTTGGAATTCACAAATGAAGCATTTGGGACAAAAGGAAGAACTAAGGCTACCCAAGGCAAACTTTTAATAAAAAAATAGCTTTAACCATGTCGGGGTTTTTTTGGTTTTTTCCTCAAGCAGGGCATCCAAGTGGTTAAAGCTACAGGTTCTGGGGCCAGAAGGTTGTGGGTTCAAATATGTGCTCTGCCCACTTCTGCAACCTTGGGCAAGTTACACTGCTTCTCCATGCCTCAGCCAAGCCAGCAAGAAGAGGATGAGACAGGAGTTCAGTGTCCCCACAGAGGCAGAGTGATTGAACAATGCTGGCATGAAGCAAGCAATTACAAAACATTTAAAATGCTGGTGTTTTTATTGTCTTGGGATCTATACCTCGTCACTTTTCTCATTTTCGGAAAGTTAGATTACATTTAGGAATTACTATTTGTGAAAGCCTCAGCTTAAAGTCATGATGACCTTCAAATTCTTGAAGGACAGGTATTTCTAGAGAAGAATCAGTGTTGGTGATACTCAATGTATATTCTTTTGATGACAACTGTAAGATTAGGAAAAAAAATAAAAAGACCAAACATTAGTCAAAGCATCTTAAGGTGACTTAAATGTTACAAATAACTATCCCAAGGTGATTAAAAGGTTTTACATAAATAAATTGTGTGAGGGACACTGGTTGGTGCTATTAAGAATACTCTTCTAGGAAGCAGGAAATCTGAAGCATGTTTAAAGCTGAGGCTTCTTCTTGGGCGTTGCTAAGGAAATTTCAAAATCCAGGGCTACTAATTAAAATTAATTCTATTTATTGTGTATAAATTAGGTCCTGATGGGGTGAGAAACTGCAGTAAAATAATTAAAGAATAAAAATACCTTCTCTGAATAAAAGAAAAAAAGCAAGGAAGGCAATCCACTCAATCCTATCTTGTTTCTTGTTTCTCTGTAGCTGCAGTTGGATAAAAAGAAAGCAGCTCTGAGGATAGAAAGATGGAAAATCAAAACAAAACCTATCCTCTAATTAGCCTGCACATCTAGGCAGGGCAAAGAAGAACACCTGCGAATGGCAGCGAATGACGTCTTTGTGGCCATTGAAACATAAGCCACTGAGGGGCTCTTTAGCTCAAGACCAGTCCAGAAGTAAAGGACAAGTACCCAGCTATGGATTCGATTCCAAGCCATAATGACACGAACATGAAAAGAAGAATTCATGTCAAAAGAACCAAACTGCATCTTAATTATATCTTTTAAAGGTTACTCTTAAAAGATAACTTGTATTGATGAATGTATTCAAGTTGTACTCCTTTAATAAAAAAAATTATTTTTACATAGAGAGCTAGAGGGAGAGAGAGAGAGATGCAAAACGTCTGAATATTATTATGTGTTAGATTTTCAAAACCATGACAGATGCAGAGACTTCCTGGAAAAGGCAAATTCCAGGCTGCCAGTTCTTGGTGAGATTTCTTGTTAAATACAATGAGGAGGTGGGGCATTGGGTCTCCTGGAATCAGAAGTCACAGTGTAGGGACCCCCTACCTGAAATCTGCCTAAAAACCCAATTTTGGTCATTTTTATTGGGTTTAAAAATATTTTTGAACCCTTCTTTTTTGAACTCTCAAAAAGGAAGCTATTACATTTTTTAAACTCCCAATTTCTGGCTTCTCTCACAAACCCTGATGCTCTAGCAACACTGGGCCAGGGTTCCTGCCTATCAACACTTGGCAGTACCCTAGTACCTGAGTAGTGCCTGTGCCTCTGCAATTTATAATCACCCAGCCCCAGTTTGATCTCCCCCACCCACCTATTACCTGCTGGACCCTGGAGGCTTTTGAGGTTTTACCCTTGCCAAGCATATTTATGTTGGTGCAGGTGTCTTAAGGGCAAAGGGCGGTAGGACCATTGGGAAATCTTTTTTAAGGCAAAATATGTCTGTGTCTGTTTGAAGGCAAACAGATGGGATTATGATGGGATTTCTTTGGGGATTCTGACTATCAGATCTTTGCTCCACCTGTAAGATGGTACCAGTCACCTCTCAGGTAGCTATCGGTGTAAACATATTTGGATGACTATTTCCAGACTAAACTTTTCCAGGGCAGAGAACCCAGTCTCATTCATTGTGCCTCCAGTTTAGCACACTGTGTGGCACAAAGTTGGTGCTTAATAACTATCTATTAAATGAATAAAAGCTCAGATGACTCTAATGTTCTCCACCCTCTAAATTGAGCCTGAAAAAGTATTAACTTTTTTAAAAAGAGTGATTTAGTTCTCTGGATATCATCCCTCTCTGCCAGACAGCAAAATCTCCGTTCAACTCTCATGACCCTTACGACCCTCCGGAAATTCACCTCCTACTCCCCAGCAAACTAGACAGGAAAATTACTGGGCTACTTCTAGAGTCACTTCCAGCCCTTAACATGAGCCTCACAGGCAATGAGCCAATTGTATACCAACCGACCGCCAGCTCCATTACAAGGAGGAACTGGGAGATTCGTCATTTGCATATCTGAGCAAGATTAATGAGGGCACACCACGAATTCAATGAATAATTCTTGTGTGGACCAGCTGCCTTCACTTTGCTAAAAGGACACTGTTTCTTAGGGTTCCAACATACTTGGCAAGATTAACCTCAGGATAGCAATGAGCAAATGTTGGCCATCCATAAAGCCTGCTTGTAAACCAGGAATTCCAAATTCAGCCGCCTACAGGGCCAGGCAGGTAAGTAACGGGCGTGAGTGAAACCCGCTGGGACAGCTCCTCCTCTACCACAAGTAGCTAAAGCTAATGCAGGACTTTGGGTCCAGTTGTTGCCAGGCTTTCCCATTTTTCAAGAGAAGCCATGTATCTGGGTTTGTATAGACAGTGCCAAATTAAGCAATAACAGTGAAAAAGACCAAATTGAGCAGGCCCCAATTGAGCCATAAGCCCTTGGGTTTTTGGAACCTGTTGTTTAGCTGGGTAGGGAATAAAGTCCTCCTGTGCAGGCTTTTATAAAAGGCATTAAAGGCACCTCCGTGGTCTGTGACTAGCAGTAGGCAATCTCCCCCTCCCCCAACTATAAAGGGCCCTGGGACTCTCTGGAAAAAAAGCAGGTTTTATTTTTTTTTCTTGGATTTATTCGTAATGAGGCAATGGGCCATCTTCACACACACACACACACACACACACACACACACACAAGGAATAATAGAAATGTAAAATATTTAACTTACAAAGCACCTATGTGGAATGCATTAGTAGCATTAACTAGAGACAACATAACTCTTCTGCAAGCAGTTGAGACTGTCGTGCACATTAGTATATACGTGTATGTGTGTGTGTATATATGTGTGTGCACATATGTGTGAATGTGTATGTTTGTGTGTGTGTGCCTTTTTTTTTTTTACCATAGGTCATTGATACTTATTTTAAGAATGCTTTCTTATTTCAAATTGGGTTTTAGTAGGTTTTTACTTCCTTCCTCAAATAACCATAGGACAGAAATGCATTTCTTGCCCAGAGCTGTTTTGTTTTGAATGTGGGGAAGGAAATGGGCAAACTTTGCCGGCTTTAATCCCCAGACCAGATTACTTTCCACTCACAATGAGGCCACAGAAAGGACAAGTGAATAGAACAAATGCCGAGAATCTGCACTGGTCAAAGCCAAGACCATGGTCTAGGCCCCTGTAGCTTGACTTATTTTATTTTACAGTAATAAGGAAAGTAAAGACAGTGATGTTATTATTTCCATTCTGCCTGTGTGTCTTACTTTGTGGGGGGAAAAAAGTTGTGACAAAAAGTTGAGCCAATTCTGATTTTTAAATTTTCATTTGTAAAATGGAATTCTGTTAGCATGGTAAGTTTAACATCTAAAACACCTGGAAGAGTACCCGGTGCACAGCAGAACTGAAAAGGTAGTGGGCAGCATTGCTGCTACTCCCTTGTCCTTCCATTCATCTTTCTCACTTTGCTGCTCTGCGTGTGGCCTGGGATCAGCAGTGCCAGCACCCTTTGGGTTCGAGTTCGTATCAGCAAGGCAGGACCTCAGACCCCTACTGGTTGAGTCCTTCTGGGCTGTTGTCACAGATTACCGTAGACTGGGTAGCTTAAGTGCAGCTTTATAAAGTGAATTTTATACTTCAAACTCCTTATGTTTTCAATGTCATTAAGTAGTGTTCAGAAGAACTTGAATTCTTTTGTACCATCTTGTAGACAACAGTGTGTTCCATTTGCGCTGTTACTTAATACATACTTTGAATAGTCTTAATATAAAAATGACTTTAGCCTGTTCCCAAATAACTATATAATGAGTTTGATAGCCTACTTATATTTATGTCGAATATACTTTGAAATAAGTAGTTAGCAATTACATTAAAAATGTCCTTCATGTATGTCTGACAGCATCCTGGCTCTTTCTATGGTACACACATCATCTTGTGGGCAACACTGTCCCAGGGGACTCAGTATCTATAAGAAGCTCTGCTAAGTGATTTAACAAAGTAAAAATGTTTTCTGATCTGAATAATCACTCTCTGGTGTTTTCTATTTTGTCAACTTACATGGAGGCTGCATGATATAATAGAAAAGATTTTACTAATCTGATAGACAACTTTCCAGCATGTATCTTGGCTAGATTCTTTCCTCCTTTTTCCCTTAATTCCCATCAGCATCTATCTATTCAGCAAGGGCTACACACCAGGCCTTGTGCTTGGAGTGGAAGACAAAGTCAAGGAAGTCAGCACCCTTTCCCTAGGTGGTGGAATGTGTAGTAGAATGGAACCAGGGTAATGGGGAAGCAATGCTCAGGGCATCATGGGAGCACAAAGCAGAGCACCTTCCCCAGCATGGGGTCCAAGGAAGGCTCCCTGACAAGAAGCAGAGAATCAGCTCAAACCCAACAGCTTGGCAAGGGGTCGAGGGGAGGGCAGACTAAAAATAGAGGGACATCATGAGCAGAGCTGCAGCCCAGGAAGCAGTACAGCAAATCTTTCCATCTCAGTTTCTCCATTTGTGACATAAAACTGGAAGGATCCTTACCTCATTAGGTCACTTGGAAGAAAAACACTAAGGTATGTGTTTTTCTGAGAATGAGGTGTTGGCACATTCAGAGATACATGCAAAGAGAGAGGCAGCCCCAAGCGACAACTACAGTTCCACTCCTAGCTATATACCCAAGAGCAATAAAAATGTCATGTGTCCACACAAAAATCTGTACACAGGTATTGATAGCATCAATATTTATAATAGCCAAAAAGTGGAAACAACCCAAATGTCCATCAACTGAGGAAAGGATAAATAAAACATGGTTTATCTATATAATGCAGTATTGTTTGGCAACAAAAAAATGATGTGCTGATACCTGCTACAACATGTGTGAACCCTGAAACATTATGCTAAGTGAAAGAAGCCACAAACAAAAGGTCACGTATTGTATGGTTCCATTTACATGAAATGTCCGGAATAGGCGATACATATTCAATATATTCTTAGAGATCTATAATCTATAAGGACAGAAAGTGGATTAGTGGTAGCCTATGGCTAGAAATGGGGTGGGAGGGCATGGCAAGAAGTTGGTAATGGATGCTGGCTTTCTTTGTGAGGTAATGAAGTGTTCTAAAATTGATTGGGGTGGTGGTTGTACCACTCTGAGTATGCTAAAACCCATTGCATTGTACACTTTAAATCTACAGTAAACGATGTTAACTGTGAGGCTCATGTTAACTATGTAGTATTGTCACCAGTTTAAAAACTGCAAAGTCCTACACAGAGTGAAGAGCAGGCAGCCTAACACCACAGAGCCATGAACAGTCAGCTTTTCATTTCTGCAAGTACCAAATCTTGTTTTTCACATAAAAATGGCCTGGTAAACTAGTGGTCTGGCATCCCACCTTTTACATAACATAACTTCAAATTAAAGGTTTAAATGAGGATAAAAACATGTGCCACATGCACTAAACATCTGAAATGTTGAACATTTGCTTCTTATTGCATGAAAAAAAACAGAAGTGTGGGATGGAGAAAGAAATGTGTCACTTCCCCAACGCTGGCCTGCAAGGGCAGAGTGACCTTACACAAGAAGAAAAATGTCAGTAATTTCCAAACTAATCTAATTTTAAATTTCTGGATTTTTAATTTAATCTTGTAGAGACATACTTATTCTTGGAAGGAACAAAAACCAACAACATTAGTGATAAATGAAGTTATATGAGTTTTGCTGGCAAACTCACACTGCACAGTGCTACAGAGCTCATTTGCGAGGCAGGGAAGCAAATCCAAGTCCACCGCAGTTCTGTCATTGCCCAGAATGTTTCTTGGAGCACAGTTTGTGGCCAGAGTTCGGGGGTGGAGGTGTGGCACAGTTTTCTATGGCGTGATTCAGTCCCTTCTTGCATCTCCTATAACTTTCCTTCTAACACCCAAGAAACCCATGCCCCTCCTCCCAGAGTTCCCCACTGTGGGGACTGTGCCGCCATCCATTTAGTTGTTCAGATAATCTTTGATTCCTACTTTTCTCTCATTTCCAGCCTATGGGTACATTTGGTAGGCTTCCTCCAAAATGTATCTCACATCATTTTACTTCTCTCTACTCCTTTGCACTGTTAATCCAAGCTATCTATGTCTCCTGCCTGGATTCCTGTAACAGTCTTCTATTATAAATAATCCCTCAGCTTCTTTCGTTCTCTCTGCACTGGAGGGGTGTCCAACCTTTTGGCTTCCCTGGGCCACGTTGGAAGAAGAGGAATTGTCTGGGCCACACATAAAGTATACTAATACTAAGGACAGCTGATGAGCTAAAAAAAAAAAGTCCATGCATAGTTTTTGTAATGTTTTAAGAAAGTTTACGAATTTGTTTGGGATGTGTTCAAAGCTGTCCTGGTCCACATGTAAGCCTCAGGCCATGGGTTGGACAAACGTGCCTACAGTCAATCCTACACAGAGCAATCAGAGAGATCTTTAAAAAAGTACTAATCTGGTCAATCTCCTGCTTAAAACCTATCAATAGTCAAAATCCAAATATACAGTTGGAATCTGAAAAGGTGTTCAATCAACATCATTAAACCTGACCCTAACCCTCACCCTCACCCTACACATCTGCCAGACGGGCTAAAATTTAAAAAAATTAAAAAGACTGACAATACCAAGGAATACTGAAGATGTAATGGAAGAGAATAGATAATGAGTTTGGAAAATTGTTAAGCTAAACATGTGCTTACTCCATGTCCTAGCAATTCCACTCTTCTGTACACACCCAGGATACATGAGTGCTTGTGTCCACTAAAAGATGTTCAAGAATATTCATACTAGCTTTGTCTATAACAGATCATAATTGGCAACAATCTAAATTCTCGTCAATATTACAACAGATAACGATGATGTGTACATACAACAAAATAAAGTAAAAAAAAGTGAACTACTGGCACATGCAACAATCTCTCAGACAAATGAAGTCAGACGAAAGTTTGTACTGCATGATTCTATTTATAAGAAGTTCAAGAATAGGTAAAACTAATCTGCAGTGATAAAAGGCCACCTTTGTGAGGGACTGGGGTCTAGAATGGTTAGATTGAAAAATAGCATGTGGGAGCCTTCTGAGGTTTAGAAATGTTCTATTATATCTTGAACTGGGTGGTTTCATGAGGTTGCATGTGTGTATGTGTGTGTTTGTATGTGTGTGTATGTGTTGTCACAAGTTGTACACTTTCTGTGCACCTTCTAATGTATATTTTACTTGAGTTTTAAAAAAGTCAGTGGCACATCAATGCTCATGCAATAGAACATACACATGATTTCATGGTCCGGCTCCTGGCTCCCTTTCCTTACCTCATACTTCAATCCCTTGTTCTTTATGCTTTTGTCACTCCGGCCTTCTTGTTTTTCCCTCAAACATGCCATTCCCTACCCATTACTCCATATATTCTCTTTACAGTCCCTACTGCCATTTGAAATTCTCTTATCTGATTACTCATTTATTTCCTGCTTTCCTCTTCTAGAATGTCAGCTACATGAGGGTGGGGTCCTTGTCCATTTTATTCACTCTATTCCCAGTGCCTATGATAGGGCAATTGTAGTACTCAGATATTCTATGAATTCATGATATAATCTTCAAACATTTGTAAAAAGTTACACTTCTGAGTATTTACAATACCTTGATATTCTTAAAAATATCTCAGATGAAAGACAGCTATTGTGGCCATTTTGTAAATGTCTTCGGTGACAAATTTATTCACTTATATCCTCTAAAAATATTTATTAAATGTTCACTACAAACAAGGTTGATTTAGCTAGTTTTGTATGGTGGTGCAATGAGGGATTAGAGAAGGAGAATCAAGAATACAGAAGACAAAAATGAAATACAGGAGATGGGAGTGGTAACTGTGGGACTATGTCCTAGAGCTGGCCTGGGAGTGGAAGGAGGTCATTGCTTCATGTGAGACCGAGAGGGAAATATGGGTGGGGATAGAGACAAATTTATTGGTGAGGAAGTGGAAAAGATTGAGTTCTTACTTAATGGTTTCTATTTCCTCTGAAGTAAGAGGCAAGGTCATGTGCTGAAAAAGAGAAGGGCATATATGAGTAGGCTAGGAAGCTTAAGACATGGCAGGGATTTCATGTTCTTCATGCTCAGGGCTCACGGTCTTCAGCATATGGGCACCTGCTTGGTCTTTCCCTGGTTAAAGGTTTGCAAGATGGTGTGGCGGTAAGGCAAGGAGTGAGGGAGCTGTGGGTCTTCACGGAATGCAATGAGACGATAAGGAGCCTGATGGGTCAGGAACAGAGATGAAAGCCAACAGGAAATTGGAAAAAGGAAGAGATCAAATTTCTATTGTAACAACTAGATCAAGATGGTGGAATGATCACACAGAAACATCTAGATCAAGATGACAGAATGGTCACACACTGAGAAACTTCTTTCTTCTTTCCAAGCACAAATAAAAACATTTTGAGCCAAAATCTAGACAATCTAGGGGTGTTTGAGGGATATGTTGAGTCCAGAGGAAAGTTAAACTTGTTCTAAATGTCTTGTGCAGGAGGAGGCTAGAGATAGGGATTAGCTATTGACATTGTAAGGAAAATATAAATTTAAGTCTGCTAAAACCATTAACTGATGAGAAATAGAATATGTAACTTTTAAACAAGAGAAGCCAGAGAGGAAGGGGAAGAAAGAACAACTTTCATAAATTAGAAATTATAAAATGCCAGAGAGATGTCATTAGCTTCCTAATCACAATGAAAAATAAATATTTAAACTCACTTATTAAAAGATATAAATTTTAGATTTTATTTTGAAATATCCAGTTATCCATACTGCTTACAAGTCACATACCTCAAACAAAATAACATAGAAAGATTACAGATAAAAGAATGGGGGGGGGGGAAGTACACCAGAAATTAGTAACCAAATGAAAGCTGTCTTAGTGATACTAATATCAGATAAAATGGATGTTAAATTAAAAGTATTTCTGGGAACAAAGATTTCATACAGATTATGTAACTATTCAACAAGACAGTATGAGAACCATAAACTTGTGTGCTTTTAACAACACAACTTTTGTGGAAGATACTGGAAATTGGGTCATTGACTACCACTCCAACTCTTTGTATATTGTGGTAAAGACTACATTTCCCAAATTTGCAGCTAAATTTTCTGTGTGACTAGAGTTCTGCAAAAAAGAGATTTGGAAAGTAAAAGCAAATACTGTGATGGGGTGACCTGTCTTTCTGGCAGGAAGCAGGCAGAGGTGCTGGGTTCATCAGTGACAGTGTGGCATTGGAGGGACTGAGTGGGTGTTGGATATGTCTCCTGGCTGTAGCGCACAGGCTGAGTAATTACCAAATGTGGCTCCCTAGCTTCCCTGAAATTCTGTAAGCCACCTTGTATCCTCTAGCAAATACCTTCCTTCTTAGGCAAGCTAGACTATATAACATTACAACTTGATACGTGCTGTGCTAGAGTTAAGCCCCAAGCACTTACTGCATTCCAGCTCTGATCGTGGGGAGTGTGGAATCCTTGTAGGTTTTCTAGAGCAGGTGATAGCTGCAATATGAATCATGAGTGGGAATGAGCCAGGTGGAGGCAGGAGGAGTAGGAAGGCTTAGACAAAGGAGGAACAGCACGTGCAAAGGTGGAATCCTGAAGGTGCAGAGCTCTAATTAGCTCAGTTAATACCAGATAAGAAGTACAGGGTGATGAAAAGGGAGACTGTAGGGTGTTCGAGAAAAATCACAAACGAACTTGCATGCCAATTTATAGATTACAACTGTTTCTTTTGTTCTTTTTTTTTTTCTTTTCTTTTTTGGCTACTCAGCATCTTGGCTGCTTCTCCTGCCATCTTCCCCCCTTTTCACCTCAGTCAATACACACACACATTTCCTTTGGGTAGCTATTTCTCTTCCACTTGAATCTAGTGATTTTGAAGAGACTGTCAATCATATTAACCCTTCTTCCTGATGCTATGCAGAATCTTGTCCCAGGCAGCCATTGCTATGACCATGGCATTTGGTCTAAGATGAGTCCATGTTAATCCATACCTGTCAGAGTTCTTCCTGGGGATTTTTAAACTTTAGAACTGCCTGACAGAGTTGTAGATTTCCATAGCCATTTTCTGGCCCCTATTCCCTCACCCTCAAGGAGAAAACCTATCTGTGGTAGAAGAGGATTAAATCACACAGAAAAAAGTAACAATGAGCGATGGAAGGGGAGGGAAGAGAGAGGGAGAGAGACAGAGACAGACAGACAAAGACACAGAGACATAGAGTTTTAGCAAGGACACACCTTAGGACCCAGGGTCTGACCTCCTCACGGCTGCCCTAGTTCCTATAACCTTTCTCTTGTGCTGATCAAAAACTGACAAATACACCTACTTATAATCAAGTTGCTTATACAATTTGTTTATATATTTTTTTTAGTAAACATTTTCCTTTTCCTCCTCCTTCTCCTTTTTGTTCATAAGATTCCATTAAATTTACATATCTTTATTTATTTACCCAGGAAGATATTTCCAGTGTGTCAAACATTGATGGATAGGATTGAGACAGGACAAAATGAGGATGCTGGTGGTGGCATACTGCTCGCCAGGTGCAGGGAATAGCATAGAAAAGTCATGGCAGCAAGAAAGTATACAAGATGTTTAAGGGTAAGAAATCCAGTTTGGCTAGACGGAAGAATTGTGTTTGTCAAGTTACTAGCTAGTCATTTCGCTTCAACAAATATTTCTGAGTTCTAACCATGGACAAGGACCTATGCTAGGTACTGTGGAGTGCAAGCAAAATGGAACAAAAATCTTCAAAAGTAAATCACAATTCTGTCCCATCCTCTAGCTTTCAGTTTCATCTTTTAAATGTTTAAGTAGTTGCTTTATAAATATTAGTGCTTCCTGGTTAGGGCCATATATATTGATGAGTTTCATGTCTTCCTGTTGTTGTGCTGTCCCTTTTATCATTATGAAATGACCATTTTTGTCTCCTATTCCCTTTTTTATCGTGAAGTCTGTTTCGTCAGGACAGATGAAATCATGGCTTTTCTCTGGGTGCCATGTGCTTGGAGTTTTCTACCCTTTCACTCTGAGTCTGTGTTTGTTGTTGTGGCTGAGGCGTCCTCTCTTGGAGACAGCATATGGATGGGTTTTGTTTTTTAATCCGTCTGCTACTCTGTATCTTTTCATGGGTGAGTTCAGTCCATTCACATTTTGGGTGACGATTGATTATGAAGATTTCCTATGGCCATTTTGTCTTCTGGTTTTTGCTTGTTTGGAGTCTTAATTTCTTCTTTGCTTTTTTCTAACTGTCTGTTTTTTGTTTTTGGGAGGTTTTTTAGCTTGGTGATGTTCTATGATTTTTCCTTTTTTTTGGTTGCCCTTCCTCTAGCTTTCAGGCCTGACCCGAGCTGTCGGCCACTATACCCAAATACAACTGCTTTGTGGTTGGAGCTCAGGGTCAAACCCAATTAGGGGCAGGTGCTGGTTATTTTGTTCTTTATCACAACCTTTATTGCAAACTTTAACTTATTAATACAAACTTATGTGTAAAAAAACACCTGAATTTAAAATCAGACATTTCAAAAGTTCCCCAGCTATCCTTACCTAATGTTTTAAATATTTTTCTTTCTTAAATCAAATACTCCACCTCTCTCCCTTCTCAGCTAGCAGCCTCCTCAGGCAGTGACATGGCTTACTGCATTTTGCTGCGTATAATGTGCACTTTTTTGCCCCAAAAATGAGGATGTGCTAATTCCGTATCTATATGAATGAGTTAAAAGTGTAACTCTAGAAATCAATAACTATATCCATATGCAAAATAATTCCCTGGAATATGATAATAGGTTTTGTAAATATCAAACAAATTTTATACATAAAATTTCTTATGTCTTGTATCTGTTCTTGTGTTTTGTCATTATTTGTTACATATTATTTTCTTGTACCATGATATGTTAAGAAAATGAATGCTAAAAGTCCTGTATAATACAAGAAAAGAAGTACCTAAATATAAACAAATAAAAATTTGAATTACAAATTTAAAATGCAAGATTTGTTCCCTAAAGTTTGGGCCAATGACGTGGGTGCGCGTTATACACAGGAGTACATTGTACCCGGCAAACGACAGAAATCCATATAAACCATTACTTTCACTAGACAATTGGATTTCTGTGACACTAAGTGAAAAAGATGAAGACACCTCCAAGATCATAACTAGCCTGTTGTTATTTGCTTCCTCTTTCACAGCACATTAGAGAGTTTGATGATTCCAATTTTCATCAAACATTGACACTGGTTTTAGCCTTTAGATCAAATTTCTTTTTCTTTCTTCTTTCTCTTCTCCAAGTTCTAAAGGAGAGCAGACATTCTGCATTCATTAAAAATAGCCTTGCAATTTCCTCCATAAAATTCGTACCTAGTGCCGTGCGAAAGCCCCTCATAAATAGTAAATGCACAGAGCCAGGGCCATCCATTCAAGAGCACAGAAGTTCTGAGGAGCCAAGGCGGACTGATGAGAGCTGTGACCTCCCCCTCCCCCATCGCAGCAGCGCCATCTGCAGCGTGCTGCTGGACCCCCTCCAAGTACTCAGCACCTCCTGTAGAACTTTTATGGGCATGCTTTGTGAAAAGCACACTCATTCTGCATGCAAAGGCCTAGATACGTATGCACACCAACAGCCCTACGCATGCAAAATGTGCAGACGGGCCAAGGAAAGGGAAGCCGGGAGCTGGTGCAAAAACAGATTACTAACCCCAGGATTCCCCAAAAGCCCACATAGGGGTGCTATGGGAAACCGCCTTTCTTAGAACTGGTAATGGAACTTAGTGTGGATTTCAGAAATCGCAGTTGAATAAAAGTGTAAGAAAAACCTTTTAGAACATTCCCCCCCCCTTGGAAAGCAAACATCTGGAAAGGTCACAGAATTTCAACCCGCAGCACCATCACCAAATCTGATCCTTCTCTGTGGCTTCCACCATGTATGGACCACAATGTCCTTGGCTGATAGGGTGCAAGAGAACCAAAAAACAGACTTCCTTAAATTAACTAACAGCTGCGTGATTCTCTCCAGGAAGGGAAAGCAGGTAGAATTGGGGGGCAAGAATTATAAAATAAACTGTAATACATTTTCAAATATTATTCCCAGAGAATTTATAAATACATAATAGATTCTGCAACAGGTATACCAAGCTTATTTATTAAGATTATTAATTGCAGACTAGCTGACAGAAATAAAATGCTTAGATTTTCAGATCATATTTAGGTCTAAGGGCTTCCAGAATTACAGCCAGCATTTCTTTTTTTTTCTTTTTCTTCTCTTTATTTTTTTAATTGAGATATAATTAGCATATAAGGTATTAATTTTAGACGCACAACAGAGTGATTTGATATATGTATGAGGGATGTCCGGAAAGTATCCAGCCACATAATGTAAAAAGCAGAGGCATTTATGGCTGGATTTTTTCTAGACAGCCCTCATATATGTTGTAATTACCACAATAGGTCTAGTTAACATCCATTGCCACACATAGTTACAATCTTTTTTCTTGTGATGGAACTTTTAAGATCTACTCTCAGCAACTTTCAAATATGTAATATAGCAGTGTTAATAACTACCAGAGCCAGCATTTCTAAATGAAGATACATGCAGTTTATTTTGCTCTCCCCAAAAGAATTCACATGGAATCAACTCAGCAGACTACTTATTTGTGAGGTGCTAGACTGAAGTAGGGAGAACCCACCTACTCCACAACATTTCTTCAGCAGGTCCTCTCACAACACCTATGATCAGTCACAGCTCAAGCAATCCTTTCACAGAATTGTGAAAGCCTTACACGTACCTGTGCATACCTGTGCCTTCTGTGTCTATTACAATGATTGATATTCTTCTCTAGACTCTGAGATCCTGGTGGGTAAAGACTGTGTTGCTTCAAGTCCCTAGCACCTTACTTTCAATCCTCAGGGGAAGTCAGGCATTAAGCAGTTACTATAGGTTTTGTTGAGTATTTTGCTAGAGCAAGGACTGCATGCTATCAAAGCATGTAACAGGGAGCCAAACCTAGTCTATGGACCAGGGAAGGCCTCCTTGAGGAGTAATATTTAAGAAGAAAACCCAATTAAAATTACTTAAAAGACAAGACAAACTGAACTCAATTGACTGAACGAAAGGTTTGCAAGAGCAAGGATAATGGGCAACGAGATGGAAACTGAAATACAAAACAATGAAGAAAGAACACACTTGGGAGTGTGGGGTGAGATAGAGTTCAATCTTAGGTCTAAATTTGAGTAGCTACTGAGAGCTCCAATGGTAGCCATGCAGGAGGCAGCAGGATATAGGGGTGTCCAGGAAAGCTGTTTAGTCTATTTGGAAGTCATTAGCATTTAGATGTCAAAAGTCAAGAGAGGAGATGAGAGCACCCAACAAGATTGAATAGAGAAGAGTAAGGATGGAACGAACCAAGGAAAGGAAGCCCAGGGAAAAGCGGAGGGCCAGGGGCACACACAGAGAGCTAGGAGGGCACAGTGTGCAGGGCCAAGGGGCGGGGAGGCTTCAAGAAGGAAGAGCTGGTCAACAGGGTCAACACTGCTGAGTCAGAAAGTAGGACTTGGCAATGAGACGTTCTTCAGTGACCTTGATGCAATGGAGGGCAGTGGGGAGTGCAGGAGCCAGATGGCATGGTAAAGGCATGAATGAGGGGTCAGAGAAAGGAGGCAGCAAGTCAGGTCTGACAGTGAATGAGGCCAGACGGGGGCCTGAGGGATGGGGAGGTTAAATCGGTCTTCCTCAAACCTGGTTCACCTGGGGATCTTTCAAAACTATGTGATAACTGGGAATTCTTACTCAATTATTGCGAGGGGCAGCCTCGGCACCATACATTTTTTTTAAAGTCCCCCAAGTGAATGAGTAACAAGAGCTGAGAACAATTGAGACAGAGAAATAATTTATTTGAAAGACGGGAGTGAGTTAAGTATGCATAAATGCTGAAGAATGGAGCCAGAGAGGAGCCGCTAAAGCTAAATAAATGGAGGCAGAGATGATGGGTCTTGACGTCGGGGCCCCCGGGAGGGAGCAGAGGACAGCCTGA